>RJWM01001836.1:37113-64841 GCA_004363535.1 Dasyprocta punctata | reverse complement strand
TTGTTACTGGAGTCCAAGCAGACCAAGACACAAAGGAAAGCACTATCTTAAGGTGATGTTTATCAACTCCAAGCAAGATTTGTACATTTATTATATGGCTCTATCATATAAATAGTTTTTCTTCAGTTTCAAAAATAGTATTATGCGTTTTGTAATTGAGTATTCTAAAGAAGTCAATTTTCATCAAAACTTCTTTGAAAATTTGAAAGAAGTTATGACTAATTTTTCCACAGTGAAGTGTATACTATTTTGTATAAAATTCAGATAGTTTGTAACACATGAGTCTCAATCACAAATCCCAGATGAAGAACTGTTATGGTTGATACATTGTGTCAACTTGAGACGTTTCAGTTTAACTGAGAGACTCAGCAGGGAGCCAGGGTTTTTACTTTGTAAATATCCTCATTCTGCACAAAGGAGGGCAAGGAGATTTTGTGAGTGCTACCCCCATCCTGAAATGGGGCAGGGGGTGGTGGCCTGTGTACAATATAAAGGAGGAAAAGAGGCTTGCTCATTTCTCCCTTTTTTGGTCTGACTGCTGCCTTGAAGTGTTGCCCCAGTGCCCTGCCACCCTGCCTTGGAACCAGCTGATTATAGACTGAAACCTCCCAAAACTGTAAGATAAATAAACCTTTCCTTCCTTCACTTTGGTGTCAGGTATTTTGTCCCAGCAATGAGAGAAAAGTAAAAGAAACCAAGAAAGAATTTGGTACCAGGAGTGGGGTCATTGCTGTGACTAAACTTGACCATGTGGTTTGAGAGCCTTTGGAAATGGCTTGTGGGAAGAGTTTGGAAAGGTTCAGAGAAGTCACCTACACCCATAGAGCTGGAACAACTTAGGTTGTTCTGTATGGGAGATTCTGGTCAGAGCTCAGGAGATCAGAAGGCTGATAGAAAGCCTGCTGGTAAAGACCAGGCTCTGGAGGTTTCTGCAGGGAAGAAGGATCGCATTGGTTATTGGACTCCACATGATGTGTGCTACGTCTTGGCAGAAAGTTTGTCTGCATTCTGCCCATGCCCAGAGACTTTGTCTGAGACTGAGATTAAAGGCGATGGGCTGATTAGTTTGGCAAAAAAAATTTCCAGGCAACCTAATGTTGAAATGGTGGCCTGGTTGTTGTTGGGGATGTTTAGTCAGATGTATGTTGTGAATAAAGAGCAAAGAGCCCGACATGGAGATTTAAAATGTGAGTTTGGCCAGGAAGCTGTGGACAGTAAAAATTGAGCTGAGACCTTGATTGCTGAGAAGGAACAAAGAAATAAAAAAGATTGCCTGGGGGCATCCCAGGAAGCAGCAGGCCACCACCCTTTGCAGCCTCAGACCTTCAAAAGTGAAAGAGTTTGCTCAGAGAAAAAGGCCGCAGAGTGTCATGACCTGGAGAGGCCACAGGAAGTTTCAAAAGGGTCGCATTGCACCAGGTCCCAAAATGGAGGCAGCCACACCAGATTCCAAAATGGTGGCAGCATAGAGAATCTGTTCCTCACAATTAGGTTCAAAGAGCTCAGCGATCCAGGCAGTCGACCTCTACAGCCAAGAGAGAGGAAAGCCTGGCTACTCCTCCAGCTAGCAGCAGACCTCAGCATCATTCATCTGGTGCTGCTTTTAGGTGCATACAGAATGCAAGGGTTCTGAGATTAAAAAGGCTTCCATCCCAGTTTCAGAAGGCCTGGGAGGCCAGGCAGTGTGCCCCTGAGGGGACAGTATGTGAAGCTGTGAGTGTGAAGCCAAAGGTGCAATGGCAAACCCAGAAGTTTGAAAAAGCCGGGAGCATGGATCATCTAAGGAAAGCTGTAAAGGTTGAACAGAGCAAGCCCAAGAGGGAAGCAGTGGGAGCTAAAACCACCAGAAATGAATTAGGGGTGCAACCACACAAGCCTTTTGGAGCTTGCAACCAGTTTGCTTCAGATGCTGAGCGGTGAACTCCAAGGCTTAATGTTTGCCCTGCTGGATTTTGGACTTGCTTTGGTTCCAATGCTTTGTACTCCCCTGCTTGTAACTTTTGGAATGGTAATGTTTATCTTGTGCCTTCATATGTTGGAAGTGCTTAACCTCATTTTCATTTGTATAGGCAGTTACAGTTAATTTTGCCATACATCTCGGAGGAGATTTGGGACTTGAACTTTTCAACAGTGCTGAAACTGTTAGGACTTTGACCAGTCTTGGAGAGGGACTAAATGTCTTTTATATTAAGGATGCACATGGGTCCTTGGGGGTCCAGGGGTGGAATGTATTGGGTGATACTCTGTCCACCCAAGTCCTCATATACTTTTGATGGGACTGAGTCTGGTGCCTGTGATCAGTTTGTTGTCTAGTGCTGGGATTGGAGTCGTGAGAGCTGCACCTACCCAGGGGTGGAGCTGAGATACAGTGTAAGGGAGGCGGGTCTTCCCCTCTCTTGCCCTTCCACTCTCTCTCTTGCCAGCATGCCTCGCTGTTGTGGTTGTGGCCGCCATGAACAACAGCCCCACCATGCCATGCTGCCTTGAATCCAACTAAGTATGGACTGAAACTCCTGAAAAACTGTAAGAGATAATTTTGGGCATCAGGTATTCTGTCTCAGCAATGAGTGAAAAGTAACTAAGACAAGAACCTTTTCTCTAGCTATAGCTACCCTTCATGTGATGCATCCCAGGATATCACAAGACCCCTGGCCACCTAAAATAGAGCAAATCATATCCACTATTTCATCCTTACTGAACTGGGAAGTGGGTTAACATTTTAGAGAGATACTTAATTATAATGATTGGGAAAAAATGATTTTCTCAATTCTTCAGAAAATCAATTTATCTCTATCTTCCGCTTTTCAAGTTTTAAAATAATCAAGGTCCAGATAATTGCACATTAAATAAAGATATTGACTTGACTATAGGGCTATACAAAATAGTTTTTCTGTAATATGTAAAGAAAGAAAATTATAATTACCAATTACAAACAAATACAAATTAAAACATAGCATTTCTATAATTTAATATAGATCAATTGATACATTGATTGCCACAGTTAAATAGCAAGTGACAACATATTCTCCTGCAAAATGTGAGGACATTTGTTTACCTATCTGGGAAACTGGAAAGCAAAGATTTTTTAGAAATCCTGGTGTGAAGTATTTTGGAAAGGATCCCCAGCATAGGGGTCTAATAGTTCTTTGGCATGCTGGTTGTTGTCTCCGTGTCACATTTCCCTTTCCTCTGATAATGACAGAATACTGCGAAAGACCTTCTAGGCCAAATAAATGTTTACAAATGAATTGCCACCTATGATGATCACAGAGAGAAATACCAGTTTTAAATACAGCCATTTGAGAACGCAAGAAGGAAAAAAAAGTGTGGAAGTAATTGAGTTCTGATGAGTCTAGCTAACTTGTAGAAAGGGAAGGTTAAACAGTTGGTCAAAAAAATAACACAGGTCTCAAATGAAATGGGCCATTATCTGGGAATCAGATTCTTGTTCTGTTGAAATCTATCATTACCTAACTTTATCAGTGAACACTGAAAATATGAAAACACATTCTAAGTTTATCTCTGGGTCAAGTATTTTCAGACAGAGAGAAAAAGGAAAAGTCTTAATTATCAAAGTTGAGAAATAGAGAATATACACTGTGAAAAAAGACAGAAGTCTATGAATAGAAGAGTAAAGAACACAGGTAACTTTTAGGACTTTTGGAAAATAAAGAGAAGTGAAGTAACTGAAACAGAAGGAAAGAGGTTGGAAAGCCTGAACTTCCACCTACAGGAAGATGGACATTTCTAATATTATTCTAATAGGTGATTAATTACTAAATTGGACATAGTAGAACTGAGAAGCAGTGTACACATCTGAGTTTGTAACTATCTGTTTTAACCATTATATAAATGATGAAAATGATGTTTTTTTTTCTTGCCAATAGGGCAGTCTGCCTGTGTCCTCAGTGTGCACAGTTAGCCCTCCCAACCCATGGATTCTGCAGCTATGGATTTAGCCAACCACAGAGAGAAAATATTAAGAGAAAAATGACAACTGTACTGAATATGTCCAGACTTTTTTCTTATCATTATTCATTAGACAATATAGCACCACAACTACTTCTATAGCATTTATACTTTATTGTGCATTATAAGTAATCTAGAAATGATTTAAAGTGTTCAGGAGGTTGTACATGTGTTATATGCAAATATCATCCTGTTTTATTCATGGAATTTGAAGATCCACAGATTTTGGCATCTGTAGGAATCCTGGACTCTGAGGATACTGAGGGACAATTGTCCAGAAGTGATAGCATATACCTTTTTTATTCCTCTAGGAGAGTTCCAAAATTCAACTTGTCTGGACGAGAAGATAATAGTGGTATCTAGGCACAAGGTGTATCCTAAGAGGCCCACCTCATCCCTGAGTTCTGCCCCCATGCCACTCTTGCAAACTTCCACACAGAATGAATTGCCTCCTCATTCTAGATAAGTTTGCTGTACTGAACAGTCACTCATTACATACTTAGCATTTTTCTAAGCATTGGAGAAACAGCAGCACAGTGGACACAGTACTGTAGTTGTACACATGAAGCTTATACCTGGAGGAACAACAGGTAACTCAAAAGAAGAGATAGCAAGTAGCTCAGTGGTTACCCAGATTTAGGAGGGATGGGGCAGTGATAGTGGGTAGAGTGCTTTGCTTGTGGATAGCAATAATGAAGAAAAGAATGAACTAAAAATAGTATTACTGTTTGATCCACCTATACCACTCCTTGGTATATACCAGAAGAAATTAAAGTCAGAATACTATAGGGCTACATGTATACATGTTTATTGCAGCACAATTCACAATAATCAAGATATAAAACCAGCCTCAGTGCCTATCAGAAGATGAACGGATAAAGAAAATGTGTTATATACACAGTGGAGCATTATTGAGTAGTAAAGAAAAATGGAATTATATCAGCCATAGGAAAATGAAGGGGACTGGAGATCGTCTTGTTAAGTGAAATAAGGTGTACTCAGAAAGACAAATATTGCATGTTTTCCCTAAAATATGGAATCTAAAAAAGATGACATGAAGGTAGAAGGGAGACTATTATTAGATAAATGAAAGGAAATAAGAAGTGGAGTAAGGAATGGCAATGGGGATACAAAAAAGTTATTACTTATATAGTTAAGAAATAGTGATGTTGCTATGAATTTGTTGAGATGAAAATATGTCCACTACACTCTGTTAAGTGAAATAGCAGGTCAAAAAACAGTACATATGGCATTGCCAATTTTTCATTTAAAAATGTATTAATGTATAGAGATATCAATAAATTATCTAGAATAGTGTTTACTTAATTATTTTAATCTATCTTTGGGAGTGAGATAATGAGCATTTTTAAAAGTTTTTCTTTGTGCTATTATAAAATGTTTTTAAGTGGAAGCAATGAAGAATTGATACAAGCAGATGAGATGATGAATATGTTAATTAGATTGATTGTAGTAATCATTTCACAATGTATATGTATCTCAAAACATGATGTTGTGTACCTTAAATATATATGATTTTATTTGTCAATTAGACTCAGTAAAAATGAGTTAATACACAAAAAGTAAAAACAAGTAAATGTATAGTATAACCCCAGAGAAGTCCTATGATGAAAATAAAACAGTATTTGGATGGAGAGTGAGGCAGGAAGGTTAGCTCAGATGATCATGGTTGTTTTTTTTTTTTTGTGTGTGTGTGTGTGTGAGAAATACTTTACCTGAAGAGAATAAAGCCACAGAGTCACACAAAGATCAAGAGAAGAGCTTTCCAGCAGGAGACAATGACTCGTGCAAAGACTGAGGGTAGATGAGCCTGGGATATTTGAAGAATTGAAAGGGGGCCCATGTGACTGCAGAGGAGTGGTGAGAGATGAGGTCAGAGAAGTAAGCAGGGGTTAGATCATGTAGCACCATAATGAGAGGAATTTTATCCTCTTGGAATGTAAAAGGAGTCAAAGCAGTAAGTTTCACTTTAGAAAGATTCCTCTGTGGACAGTGGGACACATATGGATAGCAGTGGAGACAAGTTGACTAGTGGGAGGTTATCATAGGTGTTTAGGAGAGATAAGATGGCTCCAACTAAGGTTACAGCAACTGAGATAAGGGGCTGGCAGAAAGTGTGAAATGCCGTGGACTTGAACAACAGAACTTATTAATTAGAAGTGGGTATAAGGGAACAAGAACAAGCAAAAATGTCCCTCAGATTCTCAGCCTAAACAACAGATGACTGTAGTGCCATTTTACATAGGTAAGAAAGACTTTGGGGGAGTGGATTTTTGAAAAGAAAAAAACAACGAATCCTTTTATGGTCTTTAAATTAGACATAGTTGTTAGACAACCAACTGGAAATACCAAATAACCAACAGAAGTATAAGTTTGGAACTCAGGGAAATTCTGGCCTGAGTTGTAAGTTTAAGGGTCATTAGTCTGTTAGTTTAAGTAGTATCAGAGCCATTGGAAACAATGTAGATGGAGAGGTAAATAAGCCCAAGGACAGTGATCTGAGTCACACCAACATGTCAAGTGACATGTGTCACAATTGTGGCCTTGTGTTCTAACCTTTAGTCTCCTATCTAATGCTGCTTACCTTCCTGGCCCAGGAAGAAGGGGTTTCCCTGTTTTCTCTAGTTACTGAATTTGCTTTTATCTTAACCTTAACTGCTCTTCTAATCTACCTGCCTCACTAAGTAACTTAATCATTCCTGATCTTGCCTGGTTTCTTTATCCCTTCATTGTGCGTGTGTTTTATTTCCCCAGCTAGTTTGTCTGCTCTGGGAGGGCAATGAACATGCCAAATAAATTCCTGAATCTCCTTCAAAATCTGGCAGGAAGTCATTATGGGCTGAAAAATAGATGCTGATTGATAGGGTCAGGTTGCTTAGGAAATGCATTGGAGGCCATGGTGGTACTTCTGTGTTTGTAAACCCCACACTTGGCACTCTCTCTTTCATGGTGATGCCACCCAGACAGAGTTACAGCATGGAAGATTGAATAAGCACCAGAAAATCTCCTGACAAGGCAGGTGAGTAAAGCAAAGTACAAAGAAGTGAAAACATTTTCTTGGGACATAAACACAAATAGACAAGCAAAGAAAAACTAGACCCTACAATGCAAACAAAATCCAAACTCTACTAGATGGGAAAAGACCTTGAACACTCATTCTGGGACTCAGACCCAAGTTTTATTTGCTGAATGAGGTAAGTCAATTTGAACATGAAATAAAGTTAGCCCTTATTACAGTGCAAGAACACTGACATTCCTTAAAAGGTAGTGGCAGAGCACATTTGCTGGATTCTTCTTCTGCTTGACTATTACAAGTTGCTTGATTTTTAAGAGCTGCTGGATCCTTGTCAGCTGTGGCCAGAATGCGAATTCTTCACAACCTTCTCAAAGTCTGTGCAGTGTTTGATCAGCAGCACAAAAAGACAAAGAAACTTGTAGGAACAGAGACATGGAGGGAGGGAAGAAAATGGAAGAGTAGCTGTGCAATGAATCCAGGGAACAAAACAGAGAAACCCATAGCAACAGATGTCAGTGAGGGAGAATACAAAGATACTGATGAATGGAATAGAGCTGAAACCATTAGAAACAAAGAAAAGATGAGAATATTGGAAAGGGAACAGAAAGGTCCAACATGGAGCATGAACCAGAGAAGATGGAATGAATGGAAAAATAACTAGAAATAAAGGATGAAGTGCAAGCCAGTGGGAAAACTGTATATTAAAATGGAAATGATAATTCTTCTTTGGGTATACTTTGGAATATTTTTGAGGCTTTTAGAACACTTGGATAAAACGATGAATAACAATGTTTTTAATAGCATTAGATATTATTAACTTTAGTAGTGTATCACATGGTTGAACATATTTGGAAAATCAGAAAATAGACAATATGTAATTTATGAAACTCATAGGGGAGGAATTCTTTTAGCTCATTCTTAATAATATATAGGTTTTTAGGGCAATAAGTACATTTTCTTTGATATTTCTACTATTAATGAGATAGACCTATGCATCATGTTCTGTACCAAAACTAATGTGAATACAAAAATTCAGAAAATACAGAAGTTGTTTCTTTCTAAGGGCCTTCTGTGTTGCAAGAATACTTTGGTTATTGTTTGGTTTTGTTTTTACTTCGCAAAGTCAAGTTCACAAAATTGTAACACATAAAGTTAGAACTTACCCTATGGGCATAATTTGTTCATTCCCTTTGGCTCTAAATGCAAATCCTAAGGTCTGATTTAGTTGGAAAGTTTTGACCATAGTGTATATAAATTTATAAAGTTATATCTCTTGCTACTGTTTCTAAGAACCCAGACAACTTTTCATGACAGATGAATACCCATGTATCCAGTCTGCTTATTGTAAGCAATCCAGATGGCAGCAGAGTCCTCAGAAGTCCTACCCTGGGCCATCTGGGCTGCTGGGGTTGGCCAGTCCTTTTGATATTTTCTGGGTAAATTACCTCATGGAGAAGACGAAGTCACTGGTCATACCAATTAATTGATTTGTTTAAAAAAATTGAGATTAAGAAAAGTATCATGAAAAGTATTTGATTTGAAAGTTGAGATGACTAACTATAAAGGATCCGCCTACCCTCTGACCTTAGCGAGTTAAGGGTTTTGTCTAGTGGCCTCTTTCAGGTTTCATGATACACTAATCAATCCACTGCCTTCAAAGTTCCAGGGAACTCTTTTTAGATTTTCATGTCAGATTCAATAGAGATTCTGGGTAAGATCAGCCTAATAAATGCAGAAAATTGGCCACAGCTTTGGACTTTAGAAGCTCTGAGTGTTTCTAGGGAGGGAGAAGTTGGTAATGGGTTTCATGAGTGATTTATAATCTCTGCAAATATTTGATTCTCTCAATAGTTCTGGACCAGGTTTTGGCTCAGAAGAGTCAAACACTCTGGTTAAGGGCTGTAGCAAATGCGGGGGGTGCCAGGTGCTTTTCAACAGTGTTGAACATTATGATAACTTGCTGCAGGACATTATTAGGGAAGAGAAAATTATACACTATATTCCTTTTTCAGTTTGGAGAGTAGAGTAACTATGATAGGGGAAATAATATGAGTAAATTCAAATTCCAATAGTGGGCTTGCATTGCTTCTTTTTGGCCAGAGAAAAGAACACAATTATGGAGAAGTTAAGGGATTCACTCAAGACTTCAGCCAATCAGAGATGAAGCACTAATCCCTCCCCTTTACAAACTGCATTTCTTCTACACAAGCCAAAATATTTAATGCCCTCACAGAACAAAAAGGGACTAATAAGAGAATGCTCCTAAATCCAACCTTTGACCCTTGGCAGGTGGCCATTACATACTGCACTTTACATATAACGTGTCTTTTCAGATGCCTTTACTACTGCTTCCAGGGCATTTGGCAGTGAATGGAACACCCCCTGTACAGACTAGGCAGCCCAGCAAGACTTCACTGAAGCTCAGGGAGGCTGAATTTGAAATGACTCCACACTTGTCTTAATAGGCACGACCCTTACTCCGATGATACATTTTTCACTGTCATGTCTGCCTGGTGGCTTGAATCAAGACAGTGATTCATTTGAGTTTTTCACATTCTCTCTTTCATTACTAAAAGGACCTTTAGGGTCATTGATAGTTTGGGCTCTGTCCTCTTTTATCCTTTTTTCATAAAAAGCATGAACAATCCCTTTGTTCATAGGGAGGCTTGGTTCACTTTCACCCCATTTTCTTTTGTTCACAAGGTCAGTATTTTCTGGTTTTGTTTTGTTTTTGTAGTGCTGGTGATTGAACCCAGAGTCTCATGCATACTAAGCAAGCACTCTACTACTGAGCTACTACCCAGTCCCACAGTCAGTACTTTTGTCTTCTGTTTCCACAGCGGTTATTCATACATATCTGGTGAAAGGAAGCTCAAAGATGACCTTTAAGGGTCTTTATCATTCTATGGCTTGTTAAACTCCATGTAACCTGTCCTTTGCCTACACACTTCTCATATGACCTAACATATTTTTCTCTGCTTAGGATACAGACTATGGATTTTTACTCAGTAGAAAGATAAGCCAAAAGCATTTATAGATACCTAAAAAAAAATGGGTTATCTCCACAAATAGTGCGTTTCCTGGTACTTAACGTGTGCAATGTATATGCAATGGATAATGGTCAAGAATCAGAGATAACATTAGAAGGGATGCAACAGATTAGGGAGCAGTTCAAATAGCAAACATTTGGATATTTTGTAATTCTACAGATAAGAAATGCAAAGAACAATAAAGTAGCCTTGCAGAATTAGCTTAAAAGTTCCTCAGGCGTCTTTCAACTCTATACTCTTTCTAGATGCATTATGATAAAAACTAAGAAAATGTTAGATGCAGCTTGTTTCTTAGAGTTGTTGACATGATTTTTGTTAAGCTTTTTTTTTCTATTACAGAATAAAAGTAGACTATGAAAGGTGGAAATTTTTTTCCCTGAGATCTTATGGCTGGTCATGTTATTTAAAAAAATACATATGATGCACAGATTACAAAATTCACAAACACACCAGGATTGAGAGTCTTACAAATTTCTCTTTTGACCACAGTTGGAAACTTTTAATAAGTACTATTATAGGTGTACTTTAGGAAGAGGGCTAATTTAACAGTGTAATTCATGGGACATAGGGGAAGAATGTGGTGGCGGTGGGGTGGGTTTCCATTAAGACCTTGGAAGTGTCACCTGAGGAGGTAGTGCAGCAGCAAACAAGAAAGTAGCAGTTGTTGCCATGGTGCCATTAAAAGGATACCATGGTTACAACTCTTATATCAAGGTCAATAATCTTTCTATAAGACTAAGTTCATTGCTTTGGGCTGTGAAGGTATTTGCAATCTTAAAAAGGACTCTATTTAAAAATCATGGCTGAAATATCTAATTCTATCATTTAATATTTTAGGTGGCCCTTAGCAATTTGAGTATCTCTTATGTGCCTAACTCATAACAACTTCATTTAATTTACTAGCTGCTAGCTTCCTGAGAAGAAGGCTCTGTAGGGGATGAGATACAAAGCAAACTAGGTACCTTGAGGGTGGGTGACAGGATGATGATGAGAAGAGCTTTAAATTCAGGTAGAACTGATTTCTAATAACACCTCTATTTATTAGTACTATGACTTGGGAAAGTTTGAGAATGTATAAGTTCAAGTTTCCTTATTGTTGAAAAGAGATACCCCTTAGGGCAATTTTGAGAATTGGTTAAATACTGGCTAGATATTTGTGGAAGACACCTAAAAGAATACTAGGCCCATATAAAGTATTTCACAAATATTATTTCTGCCATTTTCTCATGTCTTAGTTATTTTTTTAAAGCTGGGAAAAAATACCTGACACCCATGAGTTATAGGAGGAAAGGTTTATTTTGGCTTACATTTTTGGTCTATGTCACCTGGCTCCAAGGGAGAAATAGCATGGTGGAAGACACTGGGAGCAGAAGACAGCTGCTCATCCCATTGCAGCCAGGAAGCAGAGAGAGAACAGAGGTGATGAGGAGGGATATATACCCTTCCAGGTTATACCTCTAGTGACCCAACTCCAACCAGATTCACCTTCCAATGGCAAGTCAGATATAGTGCCACCATGATCCAATCACTGTTCAAAAGCCCCAATTCTGAACACATGGAGATTTTGGGGGAACATTCTAGAACTAGACCCTAATACCTCAGAATTAAAGAAAGGGACTTGGGAGTGGGGAAAGGGGGCACTAAAGAAGAGCCATGGCTACTAAAGATATTTTCACAAAGCCACTTTATCCAGGCAATCTGGCCTCCAAAAGAAAGACTGAGTCTCAGAAAAGAGTCAAAGGAATTAGCTATGTAAACAGTATTGCAAAGGTCATTTCCCTTCCACATCAGCTACTGGAGAATAGTGAGTGTGTACTGTTGACATTCACACAGAATCTGGAATTTTCAATTGGATTTTCAGTCCTATTTTTCCTCCTAACCCAATCCTCCCTGCACTGGCTACTTCAGCTACTGCAATTTCTAATCTTGAGATAATTAACAGATTGCTTCTTCTACTGTACTTGGAAAATCTTGCTGGTTAATTAAGACTCGAATGCTGTGTTCCAGTTTAGCTATAACTTCTGGGTTGCTCTCTGCCTCACTAGATTGAGTTGAGTGCCCTTTCTGTGTGCTGCCCTACATCAACCAGCCTGAGAACTCCACACACTTATAAATATTTCTTCATGTTTGTCTTCCTCACAAGGTTGTAAATTCAGTGATAGAAGGGACCTCATTTAGCTTATTCACCAGGAATCCCAGTACCTAGTACAGTAATCCCAGTACAAATGATAATAGGAACTCAATAAATATTTACTAAATAAGTGAATCAATTAATTATATTCTGAGGTTTAGGAGACGGGAAGTTGCTTTGGATATATTCCAGGGTTTTTACTCTGTTCTGCAAAGATCCTTACTGGGATAATATCATTATTGTCCCTTTTGTAGAAATTTCCAGCAGATTGCATCTCATAACATGAAAGGTTTTCCATGTAGTTAAAGGTAATGGCACATAGGGGCTGCTATGGTTTGAAAATCGTTTGACTACATCCTTTGCTTCAGTGCTAATGTGCTAGAAGCTTGGTCCCAGTGTAATTGTAATGAGGTGGTGGGCCCGTTAAGAAATGAATAGGTCATGGGGCACCATCCTCACAAGAGATCAATGCAGTACTCACAGGACCAGACTAGTTTCTGAGAGAGCTGGTGGTTATAAAAGAGCCTGACCCCTCCCTGCTTTTTCACTTCCTTGTTTTCACCTGAGTCCTTTTCCATAAAGCCATTTTTCTTTATGCTTCTCCACTATGTTGTGATGCAACTGGAATGCCCTTACTTGGTGCTGGGGCCATGCTGCTGGGACTTTACAGCCACCACCAGCACTGTGACCTGGATAACCTCTTTTTTTATATATATTACACAGCATTCGGTATTCTGTTACAGCAACACAAATCAGACTAAGATGAAGACTACTTCAGTTTACCAAACCTATGGTTTGATCAGAATCTTGGTGCTTTTTCAGATAGATAACAATGTGAATGGAGTCATTATCCAAGTCATGTTAAAAACTAGAGCACTAAATTTCTGTGAGAGTCTGTGGCCAGTGACCCACAGTTATCTGGGAACCCTCAGTGAGGCCCACTGGGACTGGGAGTCTCCTCCTCCACCACTGACCCGCCCACACTTGTGAACCATCTTTGAGGTCTGTGGGGACTGGGAGTCCATACCCAGTGACCCACAGTCATCTGGGAACCCTTGGTGAGGCCCATGGAGATTGGGAGTCTGCTCCCAGCAACCCACAGTTGCCTGAGAACCCTTGGTGAGGCTCACAGGGACTTGGAGTCTGCGCCTTGTGTCCTGCAGTCATCCAGAAGCCCTCAATGGGGCCTGCAGGGACTAAAAGTCTGTACCCAGAGAACCACTCACACTGGGAACCATCTCTAGGCTTTGAGGGACTGGGAATTTGTCCCCAGAAACCCAAGTCATCCAGGAACCCTCAGTGAGGTCCAAAGGGACTGGAAGTCTATCCCAAGTGTCGCACAGTCATCCAGGGACACTTAGGCCTGTGGGACCTGGGAAGCTGTGCCCAGTGACTCACCTACACCCAGGAACCTTAGGTGAGACTCTCAGGTACTGGAAAGCTGCACCCAATGACCTGCCTACACCCAGGGACCATCTCTGAAGCCCCAGGGGCTGGGAGTCTGGGCCCAGAGACCCACAACCATCGGCAACCCTCAGTAAGGCCCACTGCCAGATGGACTGCCAGCACAGGAAAGAACTAGGAGTTGACACTAAGCTGATTTGAAAGAATTCAGGAAAATGCCAAAATAAAACAACAAAGTGCAGTCCTAAACCTCCAGCCCATCCAGATCAAGTACAGGAGACATAGACATGGATTAAATTAGAAATCACATATTTGAAATTTCTGAAATGATAGCAATGGCAGTAAAGAAACAATTCCAAGAAGCTGTAAATCAGATCAGAAATAATCTCTCAGGTAAAAACATAAATGATAAACATAATGAAAGAACTGGTGAGTGTATCCAAAGAAAACATAGATAAGAAACATAGAGGAGCATAGGAAAGTGATGGGAACCTTGAATGAACAATACAGGAAACAATTAAAATACATGAGACAGATTCAAGGAGATATCCAGGAAACAAAAAATTCCATTGAAAGCTGGCAAAGCCACATAAATGAAATTGAAGACAGACTCTCAGACCTGGAAGACAGGATTGTGGCTAGTGATCATGAAAGAAAGGATCTCCTAAAAATAAGAAGGAATCAGAAAAAAAAAAAAACAGTTGCAAGGTGATGCAAAAAGAAACAGTACAATTCTGATGGGTGTCAACAAAAAGGGAGACAACACAAATGGCATAAAAAGACTATTTGCAGAAGTAATAGAAAATTTCCTAAACATGGGAAAAGAACCTAACTTACAGATAAGCAAGGCATATAAACTCCAATTAGCCATAGCCAAGATAAATCTACACTCAGACATATAATAATCAAGATCCCAGAAATTCAGCATAAGAACAGATTATTAAAAGCCTCTAGAGAAAGAAACATATCATCTATAAAGGAAAGCCTATTAGAAATACGGCACATTTTGCAACAAAAACCATCAAGTTAAGAAGAGTATGGAGTGAAGTATTTCCAATACTGAAAGCAAACAACTTCCAGTCCAGATTGATGTACCCTGCAAAACTACCTTTCAAAATCAATGGAGAAATAAGATACTTCCACGGCAAAGAACAACTGAAGAGTTTTATGGCTGCCCAACCGTCTAGCTATATAATATTTACAAAAATATGCCTGAAACTAGAAAAGTTGAAAAATTTAAGAATGAAAAAAGATATACATGCAAATACTAAAGAAGGCAATAAAGTTTTTTTTAAAGTTTGCTAGATAAAATAGATCTCTAAAGCTAAACCACACTAGACACATAAGGACAATTGTTACAGAGTTGACTGTAATGATTCGTACCTGTATTCTGGCACTCCAGGAGTCTGAGGCAGGAGGATTTCAAGTTTGAGCCAACGGGCCATTTAGTGACTTACTGAAATGGAAAAAGAAATGTAAATGGGTTAAGGATGTATCTTAATGTGAAGGTCCTGGATTCAATACCCAGTAACAAAAACATGCCACATAATAAGAAGTGATTCATCAAAAAGATATGATTCTAAATGTAAATGTGCCTAATATCAAAGCCTTTCAGTGTATAAAGAAAACACTGATAGAATAAACACAGAGAAATTTCAAATCTACCATCATAAGGCTTTTGCATACCTCTCAATACAAGATGAACTGAGCAAACCAAAATACCTGCAATAATGGCTTAAACCATCAAACTAAAAAATATAACAACACATATAAAATTGTATCTAATGATGGGAAAGGATGCATTATTTTCATGCACATGTATAACATTTAAAGAAAATTAAAGCTTCATAAGCACGTGGAAATTAAATAGCACTCTACTGAACAACCAATGGGCCACAGAGGAAATTAAAGAAGAAATTAAACAATATGCACAATCAAATAAAAATGCAAATACAACTTACCAGAATCCATGAGATGCAATAAAAGCAGTCCTCAGAAGGAAATTCTGAGTGGTGAATTCTCATATCAGGAAAACAGAACGAGCACAAATAAACAACTTAATGCCACACCTCAAGCTTCTAGAAAAAGAAGAACAAGTCAAGACCAAAGCCCCAAGAAGAAAGGCAATTATAAAGATCAGAGCAGAAATTAATGCAATTGAGACTAAGAAAACAATACAAAGAATTAATGACCTAAAAAGTTGGTTCTTTGGAAGAATAAATAAAATTGATAGATCCCTACCCCCCCAAAAAAAGGAAAGAAAAAGCTCAAATTCATGAGTAACAAATGAAAAGGGTGAAATCACTACAGATCCTGTAGAAATATAGATCATCAATACCTACTTTGAAAACCTTTACTCTCATAGGATCAAAACCACAGAAGAAATGGGCAGATTCCTAGAAACATATGAGTTAACAGAGCTGGATCAAGAAGATATAGAACTTCTGAATAACCCAATATCAGTTAATGAAATTGAAAAAAAACTGTGAAAGGCAGACAAATTTGGGGTTCTTTTTAGATCTTCAATCTTTTTGTAGTATTTTTTGTTTAGTTTTTGTATGGGGGAAGCTAAAGATTGAACCTGGGACTGATGTACAATAAGCATGGACTCTACTGCTGAGTTATACACCAAGCCCTGTACTCTTTTGGTTACAAAAAGCTGTTAGTTTTGCAGACACCATGGTCACCTGTAGAAGTCTGCTGCCAGCCATGGTCAACCTCATTACATTCCTCAACACTGCAGTTTATGGCAAGGCCTTGGACTTCATCTCTTTCAAGCTGTTTCAGTTAAAGTTCCAAAGACAGCAGAAAAATTTGTGTCCCAAGAATTGGAAAGAAAAAATTTAGTTTACAAGGTTTTCTGTTTTCACAGAATTATTCCAGGATTTATGTGCTAGTGTGGTGACTTCACACTTTAATGTTACTGGTTACAAGTCTATCTACAGGGAGAAATTTGATGATGACAACTTCATTCAGAAGCACAAGGGGTCTGGTGTGTTTTCCATGGCAAATGCTGAACAAAATACTAAGGTTTTTCATCTGAATTGCTAAGACTAAGTGGTTGATTGGCAAGTGGATAGTCTTTGTGAAAGTGAAAGAAGGCATGACTAGTATAGAAGCCACAGAGTGCTTCACGTCTAGGAATGGCAGGACATGCAAGAAGATTCCCACTGCTGACAATGGACAGCTCTAACATTTTTGACATGTATTTTATCTTAACTACTAGATCACTCTTTCTGCAGCTCAGAAGAACACCCCTTTAACATTCACTTGCAATATTTTATAAACTTTGTGCTCTTACTGAAGTACTTTGGGTTCTATATTTTCCTTATTCTCTTCAAAATTTACCCAGATTGCAGAGCTACATTGATGATTATGAAGTACTTTGGGTTCTATATTTTCCTTATTCTCTTCAAAATTTACCCGGATTGCAGAGCTACATTGATGATTATGAATAAAAAGTAAACATACTAACAACAAAAAACCCTCAGTTACTTTCTCTTTTATTGGAATTTTCCCCATTTATCACATGACTTTCTCTCAATCAGTGGTTAAGTATGGAGCGACCACACATTTATCACTCAAACCAAGGCACTCTCAAGCTCCAGCCTGTGACCTAAACTTAAGCTTAGTTCCTCTTTGTGTAGAGTGTTCGACAAATGAAAGAGGAATCATAAGCCTAACTTCCTCTAGAAAGAAGGGCAAACTTACTAATATGTTCCTTATGATGCATGTGGAATTAAAACCTCAGTCTACTTGCTATGCAATAGGGCTTTGGAATGGAAGAAAAATAGAATGTAGTAGCATGTATTTGTCCTCTGTGTGTGTGTTGGGGTGTACTTGGAGATAATTCCACACATAAATGGAAAACATCCAAGTAAAGTGCAAAGAACTTCCAGATCCCCCTCATCAAATTTCCCTAATCAAAGCTTTCACTGTAATCCCCTCATCACCATCATGGTGTGATTTGTAAGGAGAAGAGAGAAGTCTATTCTTTTTCCTAATACCATGGGAATAGTACCTTCAGAAGGCTTTGGCAAACAATGAAAAGGAAGAATTAGAAATTGGAGAAAAGATGTATTTTTGTAGGCAATTTTTATATGTTAAATGCTATGCTAACTGCTTTGCAAATATTATCTCTCTGAATCTTTGGAAGAGCCACTGAAGTAGGTATTACTTTACTGACTTTCTAGATGAGGAAACTGAGATTCAGAAAAGATAAGCAGTTTGCCTGAGGTCACAGGGCCAAGAAATGGTCACTCCTGTTCAATTTTAAGATTCCTCTTTCCATTGTAACTCACTTTATCATTGCAAAAAAAATATTCAGTTGAGATAAAAAGGCTGATTTATGCCTTAACTCTTTATCATCTTGGATATACCACTTCATAGGAAATAAGTTTCTTTCAGCTATAAAATGAGGGATGATGAACTAGATTAAACTTAAGATTACTTACAGGTAGAAACTATAGAAATCGTTTAGTAAATGTAGTATTTTTGATAACTTGGAGACAAAAGTACATTGAACATATTTTTGTTCACTGTAAGAATAGGAGGAATGAAACAGCATATTTAATTCAGCAGCGTAATAGTTAATTCTGTCTGTCTTTTGAGTTATTTTGGTAGCCTCTCTAAAACATCTTCTTGTCATTCATCTTGACTTTTTGCCACTGTTTTGCTCTATGCGGGTCACTGTACTGGAGCTCTGGAGGCTCACTCCCCACATTCTAGGAGTTAGGATAATTCTGAAGGTTAAGGGATGAGATTGCTTCCAATGGATAAATTGCAGAAGAAGGTTAAAGAGTCCTCTATTGTTCAAAGTTTGGTTTTGAACTCAACCTTAGTAGCCTTATACTCACAAGTTTCCTCAGATAGACCATTTCATATTCAAAGTGTTGTAACTATCAAAAACACCCTTTTAAATATTTGATAGTACTTCAGAAATGGAATACGTATACTCATAGGGATATTTAATGGTGTTCCAAGAGGCTTCCCAAATACACTATAAGTAAATAGTAAATATAATTCCAAGAGTTCCAAATTAGAAGCAATCAAAAATATTATTTTTAGCTTAAAATATACCTTGCTATAATATAAATTACAAAGTTCTATGAATTTTTAATATTAAACCTGAGTCCTCAACAATCTTACCATTAATGATATGTCTTATATAGTCTCGTTCCCAGAGAATCCAGGGATTCTCTTTCTTCTGTCATTAAGGATCCAAAGGCAGGAAGTTTGAGATCAAGTGATATTTACAGAATATGGCATAGTATCCAGCCTATTTGTGTGCTTAGAATATTGTTATTGCTATATCTTAATTCTCTTCTTGTCTAATTTTCTCTACTTACCATATTTTTTGTTTTTCCATATTCTTTGTTTCTTTACATTAGCAATCATTTCAGTATTTGACATCTAGTGAAGATAGATACAACTTCCCTTTCTTTACTCTGAAGTGATCCCTTGGTTCTGAACCCCACAGTTTCCAAATTCACAGTTTAGGAAGACAGTAACTCATAAGGCCATGAACATGTTACAATCATGTGGAGGCAACCAACCTGTCCCTCCAGAGATCTTTTTCTTCTGAACAAATATTCCTACTTTCTTCAATTGTTCTCCATATACCATGGATTTTATATTCTCTCACCATAATCATACTCCTTCAAAATACTCTTGTTTATCATCCTTTCAAATAAATGATCCAATAGTTCTAAGAGATTTATTCTTATTGTGTGCCTCTCACTGAAGATTTATCAGACTCGATAAGAAAAGAGAAAAATAAGGGAGGGAGGGAAGGGCACACACACACACAGAGAAAAAGAGAGAGAGAGAAAAAGAGAGAGAGAGAGAGAGGAATCATTACTACTATACTGAATTTGTTTGTGGATAATATTGGGGAGCATGAGCTAATCTGTCAGATAGCTAAAACACGGTAATTTGGATGTTCAGTATTCTGTTTTACTTGCTTTCTTTTCTGTCTGGTTTCCTTTTAAGGGATTATCTTTCTCGCACTGTACATTGTCAGAACTATAAACAGAGGTTCTGTTTACTCCTCCTCAAGGTCTGGAAATGATGCAAGCTAAGTCAATCTGCTGTATTTTTCCTTGGAATTTGAATCTTGAGTGGAAGGACAGTGATGTTGAAAATAATTGAATTTCTATTCTATTCTAGCAGGGTTTCTTGCTCATACTGTTCTTGATGTAGTTCCTATTTTCCAGCATTCCATGACTTCTATGACGCTCACAACATTTTACTGCATTTCTTTTGCTTGACTTAGTTGGAGCTACTATCTATTGCTTATAACCAAAAATCCTTGACTGATACAACAATTGTGAATAGTGATGTGCATATCAGCTGTGTCTGCTACAACATCTCCTCTTATTGGTTTCTATAATATAATACTTACTCATACAAATTAAAAAATTGTAAGTAATTTGCTGGCTTTTAATTTGACCACAACCTGTTATATGTCATGATTTCTAGAAGGCTAAATCTATGAGATGTCTGGATTGTTTTTACTCTCCCTGCTTTCTTTTTTAAAAAATTGATAAAATTTGTTAGTACATTTTAGGTATAGTAATGATTACATTCATCATAGAAATTTGTACTTGCACATGATATATCTTGATTTTCTCCCCCATTCTTCTATGGTCCCTTTAACCCCTCTTCCCCTCTTATTTATAAAAGTTTTTTTTCCATTTTTCTTTCTTTTCTAGATTATTTCATTTTCCTTCTTATCTTTTCCCTTTCTACCTCCCTAGTTCCCCTTTCCATTTGAACATTTTATTACTATTTCACAATATCTATTATTCATTTTGGTCTTTATTTATACTTCTAGTTTCTCACACCAGAGAAACAATGCAGTACCTACACACGTGTAACTGATTTATTTCACTTAAAAATATGGTCTCAAGGTCTATTCACTTAGCTGGAAATATCTAAAGTTTGCCCTTCTTAGTGACTGAATAGTACTCCATTGCAAAAAAAACACATCTTCTTTATCCATTCTGTGGTCAAGGGGCATTTGGGTTGTTTCCAAGGCTTAGCTATTACAAACTCTGCTGCTATAAACATGGGTATGCATATATAAGTGTGGTTTGATGTTTTTAATTCTTTCAGGAAGATATCCAGGAAGGGAATAGCTGGGTTTGATAAAACTGCTAATTTTTGTTTTTTGAGAAATCTCTACACTGATTTCCACAGTGAGTGTCCAAGTCTACACTCCCACCAACAGTGAGGAAAGGTTCATTTTTCCCCACAGCTGCACCAGCATTTGTTATTGGTTGATTTCTTGATAATTCTTATTCTTTCTGAAGTGAGATGAAATCTCAACATTAGTTTAATTTGCATGTCTTGAATGACCAGTGAAGCTGAACATTTTTTCATCTGTTTATTTGCTGTTTCTACTTCTTCGTCTGAGAAGTGTCTATTCATTTCAGATACCCGTATTTGGATTGGGTCTTTAAATTTGGGGGATCTGATTTTTTGTAGTTCTTTATATATTCCAGATAGTAGTGCTTTGTCTGAGGAACAGCTGGAAAAAGTTTTGCTCACACTAAGGGTTGTCTCTTTAGCCTGTTGGTGGTTTCTCTTGCTACACAAAAGTTTTCTAATAAGTTGAGCCCCTAGTTGTTGATTTTTTGTGATAGTTTCTGTGCAATTGAAGTATTGTTCATAAAGTCTTTGTCTACACCAATGTCTTTAAGAGTTCTATCTGTTCTCTTTTCTAGAAGATTTAGTGTTTCTGTTTTAATTTATATCTTTGATCTGTTTCAGTTTTAGTTTAGTGCATGGTGAAAGATTTGGGTCTAGTTTTAATCTTTGGTATGTGGAAAGCCAATTTTTCTGGCAACATTTATTAAAGAGGCTATCTTTCTTCCAGTGATGATGGGTTTGGCTCCTTTGTCAAAGACAAGGTGGCTGAGTGTGTTTGGAGTTTTTTCTGAATCTTCTGATTTGTTCCCTTGATCCTCAGGTCTGCTCCCCCCCAATATCATGCTGTTTATTTCACAGTAGTTTTGTAGTATAATTTCATGGCAGGGATTATGATGTCCTCTGCCTTGACTTGTTGCCTAGAACTGTTTTTGCTATTTTATATCTCTTCTGTTTCTAAATAAATTTTAGTATTATTTGCTCTAATTCTGTAATATGTTGGAATTTTGATTGGAATTGCATTATAGAAATATGGTTATTTTCACAATATTGGTTCTTGCTACCCAAGAGCAAGCAATATCTATTTTCTTATATTATCTTCAATCTCCTTTTTCAAAGTACTGTAGTTTTTAATGTAGAAATCTTTTGCTTCCTTCATTACATTGATTATTAGATATTCCATTTTTCGCATGTCATTCTGAAAGGTGTTGTTTTCCTAATTTCTTTCTCAGTGAGTTTGTTATATGTGGACAGGAAGGCTATTGATTTTTGAGTGTTGACTTTGTTTCCAGCTATCCTATTGAATTTGATTATTAAACGTAGAAGTCTTTTGGTGTAGTTTTTGGGGTCTTCCACATAGAGTACCATGTCATCTGGAAATAATAATTTCACTTCTTCCTTTCCTATCCTTATTCCTTTTATTTTTTCTCATGTCTAATTGCATTGGATAATCTTTCAAGAACTATATTGAATAAGAGTGGTAACAGTGGACATCCTTATCCTGCTCCTGATTTTAGTGTGAAAGCTTTCAATTTTTGTTCGTTTAGTTTGATGTTGGCTATAAATTTGTCATAGGTGGCTTTTGTCAGATTGAGACAGAGACCATCCATTTAAACTTGCTGCAGAGTTTTTATCATAAATGGGTGGTGGACTTTGTCAGGTGATTTCTCTGCATCTATTGAGATGATTATATGATTTGTGTCCTTTGCTCTGTTAAAATGGTGTATTACATTTATTGATTTGTGTATATTGAGCCATTTCTATATCCCTGGGATGAATCCTACTTGTTCATGATTTATAAGCTTATGAATGATTTGCTAGATTCTGTTGGCCAGTATCTTATTGAGGACTTTTTGCTTATGTTCATTAGGGAGATTGGCCTGCACTCTTTTTGGTTGCATCCTTCTCTGGTTTGGTGTCATGATAATACTTGCCTCCAGGAATGATTTAGGGAGTATTGCTTCTTTTTCCCTTTCATTAAGGAGTTTGAGAAATAGTGGCATTAGGTCTTCTCCAAATTTCTTGTAGAATTCAGCAGTGAATGCATCAGGGCCTGGGCTTTTCTTTGTTTGTAGGTTTTTAATTACATCTTTGATTTCATTGACTGATATTTTTATATCTTCTTGATTCAGTTTTGATAATTTGTTTCTACCTAGGAATCTACTCATTTCTTCTTTTTTTTTTTTTGATCTTATTAAAATACAGGTTCTCAAAGTAGATATTAATGATCTGGATTTCTGCAAGGTCTGTGATGATTTCATCCTTTTCCTTTCTAATTGCATGAAGTTGAGTCATTTTTTTTATGATAACGCTAAGGGTTAATGAATTCTATTTAATCTTTCAAAGAACCAGCTCTTTGATTCATTGATTCTTTGTATTGTTTTCTAAGTTTACATTACGTCAATTTCTGCTCTGATCTTTATCATTTCCTCTCTTATATGAGCTTGGGCTTGACTTGCTTTTCTTTCTCTAGAAGCTTGAGATTCAACATTAGTTTGCTTATTTGAGCTTGCTGTTTTTCTGATATGGGCATTCACTGCTATAAATTTCCCTCATAGAACTGCTTTCATCATATCCAATATGTTTGAGTATATTGTATTAACATTATTGTTTGATTTTAGAAACTGTCTAATTTCTTCCTCAATTTTGCCTGTGGCCCATTTGTTGTTCAGGAGGGTTTTATTTAATTTCCTTGTGTTTATGAAGTTATCGTAGTTTCTTTGGATGTTGATTTTCAGTTTTATTGCATTGTGGTCTGGTAATATGCATGTGATCATTTCATATTACTTTGTATTTTCATGCTCTATGAGCCAGTATGTGGTCTATTTTTGAGAATGTCCCATGTGCAGCTGAGAAGAATGTGCTTTCTGATGCTGTGGGGTTGAACACTGTGTAGAAATCTACTAAGTTCATTTGTTCCAAAGTTTGGTTCAATTCTAATATTTCATTGTTGATTTTTTTGTCTAGTTGATGTGTCTATTTGTGACAGTATGGTATTGAGATCCCACATTGCAACTGTAATAGTGCTTATTTGATTTTTTCACATTCATATTATTTTATATAGTTGGATACATTGGTATTTGGTGCATGTACATTTATAATTATTCTCCCTTCCTCTTGGATTGCACCCTTTACAAGAATGTAGTGACTTTCTTAGTCTCTCTTGATCAGTCTTGAAATCCACTTTTTATACTAATAGATTAGCACTTCTGTTTTTTTCAGGTTCCTGTCATAAGTATTGTTTTGCATCCTTTGGCTTTGTCTATGATTTTCCCATTGAGTTAAATGTGTTTCTTGTATGCAGCATATTGTTGAATCTTGCTTCTTGATCCATTCGGCCAGTTTGTTTCTTTTGATTGCTGAATTGAGAACATTAATATTGATGGATATAACTGACACATATTGACTTTTCCTTGTGATGTTATTTCTCTGTTGTTGGATCCCTTTTTTAACCTCACTGTTTCATTTCTTGCCTTTCCTGTGGATCCATTTCATTAGGGTTCATGGTATTGCAATCCTTTTTATCTCTGTCTAGAATATCCTTCAGAATATTCTGAAGTACTAGTTTGGTGCTCATGAATTTCCACTAGTGTTCTTTGTCATGGAAGTATCTTATTTCTCCATCAGTTTCTAGATAATTTTGCAGAGTGTATCAACCTTGGCTGGAGGTTGTTTCTTTTTAGGTCTTGAAATACTTCCCTCCAAGCCCTCCTTGACTTGAGGATTCATATTGAGAAGTCTGTTGTGATTCTGATGGACTTTCCTTTATGTGTGATTTGTTTCTTTTCTCTAACAGCATTTAATATTCTGTTCTTGTACTGAATTTTTGTAATCATGACTATTATGTTCCTTGGTGTAGATATTTTTTGATCATGGCCAAAAGGAGTTCTATATGTCTCACTTTTCTGTATTTCAATTTCTTTTGCCATGCTTGGGAAATTGTCTGCCACTAATTCTGTGAGCAGATTTGTTTATATCATTTGTGCTATCTCCTGATTATTCCTCAATTTTCTTTTGTACTGGGGATTGAACTCTTGACCTTGCACTTGCCAGGCAGGTGCTTGTGCTGCTGAGCTATATTCCTGGCCCTTATTCCTCAATACAGATCATCTCTATGTTATTCTTCTTTGCATCTTCTAGTAGTTGCTGAATTTATTTCTTGTGGTCTCTTGCCATTTCAAGAAATTTTTTTTCATTGCTACTAACCACAATCCTGTCTTCTATGATATTCTGTTCTCACATTGATTCATTCTGCAGCATACACTTTCAATGAATTTTTAATCTCCTGGAAATCTGTTTGAATCTGTTTCATGGGTCCCATTTCTTTCCTATGTTGGGCATTGATTGTTTCCATGAGTTTCCTAAGCACTTCTATTTTTTATCTGTATCTGCTCTAGAGTCTTGAGCATGTCTTTCATTATGGTCATCATGTCTGTAATTACCTGAGAAATTATTTCTGATTTGATTTTTTTCTAGTGCCTCATTCATCTGCCTTGCTAATGAAAGGGAAATTAAAAATTTTAAATAAAAGCCTGCCAAAATAACCCTGCCAAGGATGTCTGCTAAGACCAGGTGGACATATCCATATCCTAACATACCTGATAAAAGAACATTTCTTCCTTTGGGTAACCCATGCTTCTGGGTTTTGTAATATAACTTGAGATGTTTAAACTTCCTTGGTAACCCATGACATCTCCCAACCCTCCATAATGTGTTAAAATCTATCTTTGTACCTCTGGCTTGCTCCCCATATAAAGAATGAAAACTCTGTCTGGTGGGGCTGATTCTTTGGTAGAGACCCCAGTTAAGCTCACCGGTGCAACAAACTGCATCATAAACGTCCTCAGTGCCATTTCTTCCCATGTTCAGTCTATTTTCAATAACATTTCCACTTTGGAGAACATAGGTGGGTGGCTTTTTGATTGTTTCACTTCATTGCTCCCTGGGTTTGCCTTTGGTGAGCTGGAGGTCTGGGTTTCTATCTTGTTTAATTGTCTTCTCATTTTCAATTTTTTAAAAGTTTGTTTCCTAGGTAGATGCTTGTAAATCGCTTATTACATTTAACTTTATTCCTAGTATTTAGAATCTTTAGGAAATGATTAATTGTCAGAGTCCTCTTGAGGTTTAGCTGGCTTTTGGGTTTTGAGTCTGTTGCAAGATCCTACCTCTGCAATTTATTGAGGAGGAGATGTTGATCCTACTTGTCCTGCTCCCTGGTTCTTTGGCACTGGCCCATAGTATTTTTTTAATGACTCAGGCAATCTCAGTCTCAGTATATCAGGAAGAACAACTGATTAGAACAGTTATGTCACCTTGGCTAGCATGATACGATCAGCAATAACAATAACATCAAACACTGCCTAGATAATGACAAACAGTGGGAACTACTAATTTGCCACCTTGAACTATATGAACTAGATTTGTGGTTATATAACAAAATCTAAAATGAACCAGAAAATTGCTTGTAGTAGGTCCCTGCCTGGAAACCAGCACCATGTGTGGGCTGCTGCCAGAGTTGGGATAGCCACACCCAAGTCTCTCTCTGTGAGTCAGTGCCATTCTTGGACTGTGGAGAGAGAGAATCAGGCCTCATCAGTAAGTGATCCCAGTTGGGAAGCCATATCATTTTCATTACTTTGGTGGGTTGAATTTTATTCTTTTTTGTTTTGTTTGATTATGTCAAATCTGATGGCAGGAGCAGCTATTTGAAAGATATAAAGAAATATTAAGGTAGCCATTTTGGATTTACTACTGGCTTGCTTTCAGGTCCTTTATTACATTCACTGTTTTGTTTTTATTATTTCTATTCTATTCTGTTCTGTTTGATTTTTACTATTCCTGAAGATATCTGCAGCTACCTGAAGACAACAAAAGGCATTTTGGTAACTATTGTTGGTTTCATAAGGTTTTGAAGTCCTATATCACTTATACTGGTTTAGTTTGATTAGTTTTATTCTGTTTTATTTTTCTTGGTTTTATCCTCTTTAAAATAAAAAATAAAAAAATTGAAAAAATTGTTTGTAGTAAATAAGCCCTCAATATGACAATTTTATCATCAGGGGAAAAAATGAAAGAGGGTTGGGGGAAAATAGATATATAGAAGAAGAAGAAATTAGAAGCAAGGCTGGGAAGACAAAGGAAGATCATGCAAACTTCAGAAAACTGGTGAAGAGGACAGGTGGGAAAGACAGAAGGAAGAAATAAAAACAAGACCAGAACAGAACCATAATGACAAAAAACCTAGAAACCACACTCATGCTCATATATAAACAAGAACAATCAAGAAAAAAGAAAATGAAAAGCTGAATCAAGAAGATTTAAAGCTGCTAAATAACCCAATTTCAGCTAATGAAATTGAAAATGTAATTAGGACCCTACCAACAAAGAAAAGCCCAGGTCCTGATGGATTCACCACTGTATTCTACAAGAAATTTAGGGAAGACTTATTGCCAACACTCCTCAAACTCTTCAATGAAATTGAGAGGGAAGTAAGTCTCCCCAACTCATTCCTGGAAACAAGTATTCCCCTAATACCAAAACCAGAGAAAGACCCTACCAAAAAGGAAAATTACAGGCCAATCTCCCTAATGAACACAGATGCAAAAATCCTCAATAAAATACTGGCAAATAGAATACAGCAAGTTATCAGAAAGATTATACACCACGATCAAGTGGGATTCATCCCAGGAATGCACGGATGGTTCAACATATGCAAATCAATAAATGTAATCCACCATATCAACATGGCCAAGGACAAGAACCACATGATCATCTCAATAGATGCAGAAAAAACTTTTGACAAAATCCAACACCCATTCATGATAAAAACCCTACAGAAAATCAGAATAGATGGTCTCTACCTCAACCTGATAAAAGCCATATATCATAAACCAACAGCCAACATCTTACTAAATGGACAAAAACTGAAAACTTTCAACCTAAAATCAGGAACAAGACAAGGATGTCCATTATCACCACTCCTATTCAATAT
>RJWM01001836.1:0-37013 GCA_004363535.1 Dasyprocta punctata | reverse complement strand
TAATAAGGATAGGAAAGGAAGAAGTGAAATTATCATTATTAGCAGACGATATGATACTCTACACAGAAGACCCCCAAAAATCCATTAGAAAACTTCTAGAAGTAATAACCAAATTCAGTAATTTAGCTGGATACAAAGTGAATACTCAAAAATCAATAGCATTCCTGTACACAAACAACAAAGTCACTAACAGAGAAATAAGGGAAGTCACACCCTTCACTGTAACATCTAAAAATATGAAATACTTAGGAATCAACTTAACAAAGGAAGTAAAAGATCTATACAGTGAAAATTACATTACTCTAAAGAAGGAAATCAAAGAAGATGTCAGAAAATGGAAAGATATTCCCTGTTCATGGATAGGAAGAACAAACATTGTGAAAATGGCCATTCTCCCAAAATTTATATATAGATTTAATGCAATCTCAATCAAAATACCACTTGCCTACCTCATGGAGCTAGAGAAAGCATTCCTGAAATTCATCTGGAACCAGAAAAGACCTAGAATAGCAAAGGCAATTCTGGGCAACAAAGGGAAGGCAGGAGGCATCACAATCCCCGACTTGAAACTATACTACAAAGCTACTGTGACAAAATCAGCATGGTACTGGAATCAAAACAGACTTGAAGATCAATGGAATAGATTAGAAGATACAGCCACAACTACAAACACACTTAGCCACCTCATCTTTGACAAAGGGGCCAAACATGTACATTGGAAGAAAGATAGCCTCTTTAACAAATGATGCTGGAAAAACTGGCTTTCTATATGCCATAAACTAAAACTAGATCCATGCCTATCACCATGCACTAAAATGAAGTCAAAATGGATCAAAGATCTGAATATTAAAACAGAGACACTAAACTTACTAGAAGACAGAGTAGGTAAAAATCTTGCTGACATAGGAGTATACAGAGAGTTCATGAACAAAAATCAAATTGCACGGGAAACACTTCCCAATATCAACAACTGGGATCTCATCTTACTAAAAAGTTTTTGCATGTCAAAGGAAATCTCCAACAGAGTGAAAAGAAAACCCACGAACTGGAAAAATATCTTAGCCAATTGTCCATCAGACAAAGGACTTCTATCTAAAACATATAAAGAATTAAAAGAAATCAGGACTCTAAAATTCAAGGACCCAATCCAAAAATGGGCATCTGAGATGAATACACACTTCTCAGAGAAAGAAATACAAGTGGCAAATAAATATATGAAAAAATGTTCAACATCAATGGTCATTCGGGAAGTGCAAATTAAAACAACACTGAGACTCCATCTCACTCCAGAAAGAATGGCCAAGATTAAAAAATCAACCAACAACAAATGCTGGAGGGGCTGTAGGGAAAAAGGAAGTCTTCTGCACTGTTGGTGGGAGTGTAGACTGGTGCAACCACTGTGGAAGTCAGTGTGGAGATTGCTCAAGAAGCTAGGATTAGAGATCTCATTCAACCCAGCTATCCCACTTCTCGGTATTTTCCCAGAAGAATTGAAAACATCATACCACAGTGATATCTGTGCACCCATGTTTATAGCAACCCAATTTGTAATAGCCAGATCTTGGAAACAACCCAAGTGCCCATCAATCAAAGAATGGATAAAAAAGATGTGATATTTTTATACAATGGAGTACTACTCAGCTATTAAGAAAGATTGCATTGAGACTTTTATAAGTAAATGAACATGACTTGAGACCATACTCATAAGTGAGATAAATCAAACCCACATGTGTAAATACCATATTGTCTCCCTAGTGTAACAAGCTGAAAATGTATATATGATCCAAAATCTATAAAAAAACTACTATGTAAGGGTAACAAACAGCTCAAAGAGCAAAATTAATTGGGAAGGGAAAAGGGGGAAAGAGGGCAGGGAAAAAGAAAAGATATAAATCTGTATATATGTATATGTAAGATAACTAAAGCGAACGTACTGCTGAATGTATTAGTTATTTACAGAGAACAATTGATACTCATATGGTTAGATCAATTTTACGTGTCTATATCTGTTAACGTAAAAAACCATTTTGAAGATAACAATATGCAATACTGCAACCATTGTCAAGTTTCCATCATCCTGTTTTGGTAACCTGTAATGTTACTGTTGTGCATTTACTGTAGTCATTTGTTTGTCTCTTTTGCTTTTTGCCTTTCTTATGTGTCTTTTTTCTTTCTCTTAAAAAAAAAAAGAAAATGAAACTAAATTTTAGAAAACAAGAAAAGATACAGAAAAAAATAAGAAAATAAGAAAAATAATTGTCTATTTCAGTGTATTTCTCTGCTATCGTGAGTACATAGTCCATATTCAAGCTGATTAATCCCAGCAAGCCAACCATAGCTTTATGGCAGGGTAGTTGATTATTCTAGAAAGTCTGCACCTTTAGTTCCACTGAAGTTCAGACTGTTTTCTGGCAGTGAGGCTTGAACCAGACTTGTTCAGCCTGCAACAGTTTGTGTGCCTCCTGCCAGCTTGAACTTGACTCTCTGCTGACTTGATCTCAGCTTCCTGACCTCCTGCCAGTTTGAATGTAGCAGCCTGACCCTGTCAATGGGAGCCACTAGATGGAGCTGGCCTGAAAGTGTTCTGAATTCTGAGCTCAATTGCCCCTCTCCAGGCTGGCTACCAGTCAATCACTCTTTCCTAGGGGTAGTCTGGACCTGAATAGCTCACTAGCCACTGTAGTCCATGGTGTCCACTGCTATGTTCCACTGGTGTATTTCTCTGTGGAGGCTTCTGGGGTTGCTATTAGTCACTGTGCATCTGCAAGTTCAAGTGTCCCCTCCCACATAATGAGTTTGAGCTCAGGGAGAAAGTGCTGCCTATCACCTCCTTCTTCATTGAAGTCTTTCTTTCCTCTCTCTGTGGGCTTCAGTTCTCATATCAGATCCTTCTTGGGTCCTGGGGACCCATTTCTATCCTTTTTATGCCTTGCATTGCTATATTCCAGTGCCTGGATCCCAAATCTCAGATAGGCTCTTTCTCTGCTGCTTACCAGTCCACCATTTTCCTAGAAGCCCTCCTTCTCCTTGCCTTCTATAATATAATTCTACAAGTTTTTGAAGCAGCCAATGAACCATACAGCTTTGTGTGAACATAAAATATTACTGGATTTTTGCAAAGATCATGTCTGCATTTTAAATGGCAAAAAGTCAGTTCACTTGCAGAGCTGCGTGGAGTATGAGGCTTTGTATTCTCATCTAGGTAAAAATGAAGTAGGAGGAAGCATTTGCATCTGCCAAAATGTCAGTATTCCACAATTAAATTAGATTTCATCCTCTTACTGGTGTTGAAGGAAAGAGGAAAGCAGGCATTTTAGTACAAGATTAAAAGTGGTTTTAGAGTGGAGATGAAAGCTTTGCTACCAAAGTGACAGAAAAATATGGGATGAATGCTTTAATGCTCCAGTGAGACATTAGTATACTGCTTGTCCTTGACACAGACCTGATCAGGCAATTTTCTGTTATGTTGTCTCTGGAATCATCTCCTACAGTTTAGATCTTTGCCACTGAAGTTTCATATTCTTTCCTTACTGGTGAGCTATGTTAACCATATATTTGGAACTACCAGATATATCTTCTGAGAAGTAGAGACTGAGAAGAGATAGTAGTGTGAGAAGTTTATATGGGAGAGTGATACCTAGGAAAGCAAAAATGGAAAGACAGTAGGATTCAGTAGAGAAAGCCTTCAGACTGCAATGCTGATCTAGTAGGTGAGAGGAGGCAGGGTTCGTCAAAGTAGCCTCAAGATGCTGTGCAGAGCTACTGATTTCTGCCAGTACAATAGGGAGTTTCCCAGCAAAGACTATATGATAGAAGAATCCTTTTTTGAATCCTGGGTGGAAGTGACAAGGTTCTAATACCCTAACCATGTAGTCACTGGTAGGAAGGAGACTGCTCAGGAAACCATGGCTTCAGTTAAAAATCTGAAGATCTCAAAGACACAAAAGAATGAAGACTGCAGTTATTGAACCCCTTGCAGCTGAATGGAGATCCAACCACTATATTCCAATTGCTGTCACTTTTTCCTTCTGAATTATGTCTTAAATTCACTCATGGGATAATTTCTGAGAGCACAATCTCTGGAACTAGATGGTCCAGGTTTGAATCCCAGCACCGACACTTGCGTACCGTGAGTTGTTAGAAAATGTATTGAATTTCTCTGTGCCTAATATTCCTCATTTTAAAAATGGAGATTAAATGAGAAATAACCTAAGAGAATTGTTGCAAAGCCACTTAGAGTAATACTTTGTATACAGTAAATGCATGGCATATATTTGCTATTATTCTTTATTCATTAAATACAAATGTCAGCTATGTGGCAATCCCCTTTGACCTATATCATGGTGTGACTGGTCAAAAAAAAAAAAGATAGGTAGAAAAGAGACAATTGTAAAGAAATTGTGATTTTGAGGAAACTATAATTTTGAGGAAGCTGCAGGTTTCTATAGCTTCAAGACACAATCAAAATTATTCCAGATTGCAATGCCTTTTCACCACTAGGCCTGTTTTTCTTCAAAGACTCTCAATCCTAAATTCCTAAGAGTCTTAAAGATACTATAAATCTGCAAACTGAGCATTTTCCCCCTGATATTATAAATTCACAAATTCCACAGAGTTCCATCTTCAAAGAAATAGCACTATTAATGGGTACCAAAATTCTAAATTTCAAACACAGGCAGTTTGCATTTTAACCCAATTAATAAAGTCAGTTTTTGCTGTAGCCCACTAATGGGTAACTGAGAGACACTAAGTAAAAGATAAATAACTCAAAGAATAAATATCCTGCATCATTTGTTTGTAGGTACCCTGTAACTGCACATATACCCCCAAGTCCATACTATAATGTGCCTCATTCCTTTAGGACCTGAATTCATTCCTCTTCACTTTTTTTTTCTTTGAGTCTGTCTAATAAATCTAGCTATGCTTTTCAGTGACACATCCTGAAATGATTTTCCATAACAAGTCAAGAACCTACCCAGGGGAGTTGAAGTCCCTATTTCATTTTTAGAAGGACCTCCTTCAACTTTGTCTAGTGACAGTAGGAGCATTAAGGCTGCCCTCTGAGTTAGCTTAGTTACCTATGAAGCAATTATTACAATTTACCTTTTTTTAGAAAGTACATCTGAGAGACTGATGACACTAATGTACCTTGATTATTAATGAGCAGTAGTGCTGTGTTCAAGGGTTTAGAACATGTCTTGTGGGCCGACTTTGTTGTTTCAGGTTTTTATTTTTCTTTCAGAGGTTGGCATTGCCTATGAGGCTAATTATAAAGCAGCAGCCTCTCAGTTTTAAATGTCAGGTTTCCATGTATTGATACATTGAAGTCACACCAGGAAAAAATTGTCACACAAGTGTGAGTAAAAGAACCCATATAGTGCATTTTTAGGCACTGTGGAGAAATAACTTCCTTGAAAGAAGGAAGGGTGCCAGGGAGATCACTGTATTATAATACTCAGTGGTCACGGGTATTACACTAAGTGCTTTGCAAATATCAGTTAATTTCATCCTTATAACTACTCTGTGATAGAAGGGCTTAATGTAAGTAGTGTCAGTACAGTTATTTTGCAGCTGTGATAATTGAAGTGTGGTGGGGTTAGATAGCTCACCGAAGGACAGAAGTTAGTAAGAAGTAGAGTTGGCATTGAAACACATGTGGAATTTGTCTCTAGAGTTTGTTCTCTTCATCACACACATTCTGCTTCCTCAGTCAATTTTCGTCTTTAAAGTGCATTCCTTCTTTCTCATCACCCTCTGAAAAGGAGGTCCTAATTTATTCTGGGGTGGAGAATCCATCTAGCTAGCTTTGGAAAGGAGCCCTTTTGCTGAGGTTCTGCTTAGTATTTTGGACTTGGCATTTGAAATTTACGCTGCAAGCCACCTCCACTCTTTGTGGGTCCTTGGATCTAGTTTGCCAATTAACTGGCAAGACCCTTAGAACAAGTTGTCAAACCTTAAACTACATCTGAGGACAACTGTCATGCCCTCACTAGTTAACCGGTTGGCAGATCACTAAGTGATGCAAAATTTGGGTTTAGAAACATCATTGTCTTAGGTTTATCCTTACTTTCAGTTGTACTGTATGTTTAAAACAAACTTCATTTTTTGACTATAATTCCTATTTTGTGGTATGTACATTTGTGTGTATGTGTGTGTATGTGTGTGTGTGTGTTTTCCATGTCTTATGCTTTGAATGGCGATGAAATAACTGGTAAATTGCAATACAGCAGAATAAAGCTTTTGATTTTCATATTAGATTGTCATGATTTACAGTAGATGTGCAGAAAGTACAATCCCATTTTAAAAAGAAGGGAATGGGCTGGGGATTTAGCTCACTGGCATAAGCACCTGCCTAGCAAGTGCAAGGTTCTGAGTTTGATCCCTGGTACCAAGCCAAACAAAACATAAAATAAAATAAAAAGAAGAGAATGAAGAAATCTCTAGAAATAGAGAAGAAAAGATTGGGGATAAACTAAGGCTCTCTTAACATTATTTAGACAAGAATTGAACATTATGAATTCTAATCCCAGTTCTTCCATAAACTTGTTGTATGGCCTTGGGCAAGAAAACATTTAATCTCTGGACCTTAGTTTGTGATTTTATGATAATTTCAATTTCAATAATCTGTAGAAATTTAGTCTGAGGAAATGGTAATGACATAGTATTTCAGAGAGGGAAAATTAAAGCATAATTTTATACCAGTTCTCTTCCTTCCTCTACTCATTATAAAACTGTGAATGCTATTGCCTAATCAATGAGAGACAAATTATCTTGTATGCCATTTACAATGGGAAATAACATAGATGGCAATCACCTAATGGATTTTACAGAAACAAATTATCCTATTTCTGACTGCTTTTTTCGTTCAGTTCTGGAGATAGTTTGGACAGATGAAGTCAGGACAATATTATATCAACCTAAGTGGATTCACTAGATAATTTTTTTATAATAGGGAACTCATGGTCACAGTGAGAATAATTTTATTTTTCAAGATTATTATATTTCTTCTTACATCTTCTCTTCTGTTGTTCTTTGTCAATGTTACCAGAGGAGTGGACCTGATAATACAACAGTATTTGTTTCTTATTTTAACAATGAAAGCAATAGCAAAATGATAAAATATTATTTAAAATTTTAATTTTATAAGCAGACATCAATTAAGGACATAATTTAGTGGCATGATAGCATTTAATTAATTGAATAATTCTTTTAGTCAAACAATATTTCTTAAGTAACTTCTATTTGCCTAAGTGCTATGCCAGGTGTTGAACATACAGAGTGGCAAAAGTGCATCTTACAGTTCATAGAGGAGTCAGATAATAAGAAAATAATTTCACAAGCATATAAACTATGTATCTATGAGGAAAAACAGACAACTATGGGAATGAGTGCCTGGCAAAGTCTGCTGAGCAGACATGTGGAAATGTCTAAATTACCTTTCAGTATAAATAAGTGGATGTGCCCTTTTGTGTATGACTTATTTCGGTCTGCATAATGCTTTGGATTCATCTTTTTATTACTGACCAGAGTTTGATTTTATAGATATGTTGCAACTTGTCTATTTACTTGGTAATAGAAAATTTGATTGTTAGCATTTTCACTGTTATAGATAAAGTCACTATGAATGTGCATTCACAAACTTTTGTATGGAGATATGCTTTTATTTCTCTGAGGGATAGTAAGTGTATGATATATGTTTTTAACTTTTTAATAAACTTTCAAACTATATTCTCAAGTAATCGTATCTTATTACATTTTTACTAGCAGTGTATGATTATTCTAGCTGCTTTAGATCCTCATTAGCACTTTGCAGAGTTAGTCTTTTTAACTTTTGTATTAGAGAATTATATATTTCTCCTTTACATTCTATATATTTTAACTTCATTTATTTTGAAGCTTTTTTATTAGATATATTCATGTTTAAGTTTATTGTTTTATTGATGAAATAACCTCTTTTTCATTATGAAATGTTTCTTTTAATTTTTGATAATGGTCTTTCTTCTGAAGCTTACTTTGTATGTTTTAATAGTTGCTTTAATATTTATGAGATATATTTTTAACAGCACAGTCTAACTTCATATATTATGCCACTTTACAGATAATTTAAAAATTGGACAAAAATATATTTTAGTTTTCTATTTCATTTCTTTGCCCCATTGTTTAGCTACATTTTATGTCAACAGGTATTATAAATGCCAACACATTATTTTTGTTTTAAATGGTCATTTAACTTTTGTACAAATTTAAAATTGACAAATTAAATACATGCATTTATGAATTTTCAAAAAATTTGAAATTTTTTGCCAACCATTTCTTCAAACACGTATCTAGATACCTTGATAATTTCTGTGAGGTTTCTCAGTATCTGTTTTTTTCCAAGTTCCTTTTTTCTTTGTTTTATTTTATGTATCTTTTTAGTCTGTCATTGATTTCACTAATCTTTCCTTCTGTGATGTCTAATTTGATGGTAATCCTATCCATGAACATTTTCGTTTTAGGAGTTTTTTTTTACCTCTAGAAATACTATTGAATTATTTTAAAATCTTCCGTAGCTTCATATGTTCATGTTTTTCTTTAGACTTCTAATCATATTGAAAATATTCATAATAGGATACAAACTACATCATCTTCGTCCTTTGTGACTGTATTTCTACTAGTTGATTTTATCCTTACTATAAGTCACATTGTTATGCTCATTTTTATGTTTATTCTAGCAAGTTTTGGTTGGGTATGAACATGGTGAATTTCATATGCTGAATGCTAGATTTTGTTGTGTTTCTTTAAAGAGTATTGGGCTTTGTTGTAGTGTACAGTTAAATTACATACAATTTAGATGAAGATTTTCACATAAGATCAAAGATTTTTAGAATTCCTTAATGGAAAAATTCTAGCTTAGCCTTTTTCCATGATTAATTTTGCTCCACTGTGATGTTTAACCTATTTGGTATCCTGACTGAAAGCTCCTTGAGTTCAGCAACATCTCTTTACATTGGCTATTAAGAATTTAAAAGATTCCCTTTCCCATGTGAACTCAGTTCTGCCTGGTAATTATTCTTTTCCCAGAAGTTAATTTTGTCCTGGCCTTGTGGAGTTTCATCCTATATACACAATGATTTGTACTGAGTTCAAAACTCAAGCAGACCCTGTGTAGATTTCTCCTGATTTTACTCTATGTTGCTCCCTGTCCTCTAGTGTTCTGTCCTGCTAATTCTGCCCATCTCAATCTCTTCAAACTCCAAACCCTATCTCCTCAATTCAGCAATATTTCTGGGGCCTGGTTGGGTTTTGCCTGTCTGCGTTATACTCTAGAAATGGTCTTCAATGAAAGCTGAGGTGATCTATTTCCTTTGTTTTCCCTTCTTTCAAGGTCACACTACCTGGTTACTCAATGTTCAATATCTAAAACTTTTTTGGTCTATTTTTTCTAGTTTGTAGAAGATAACTGGAAAGCCTGTTTTCCCTCATAGACAGAAGGGAAAATTTGAACTAAAGTTTTATTAAGAAAAATCTCATGAACATAACACTGCTTCTTTTATAGTATTCATACCCTCCCATTTCAGTGCATAAATTTAATAATTTCAAGCCGGGCGTGGTGGCGCACGCCTTTGATCCCAGCACTCGGGAGGCTGAGGTAGGCGGAGCGTTGTGAGTTCGAGGCCGGCTTGGGCTACAACGCGAGTGCAAGGCCGGCCTGAGCTACATAGTGCGACCCTGCCTCAAAAAACCAGGGTCGGGAGTTTGGCTCAGTGCCTTAAGCGCCTGCCTTGGCAGGCGCGAGGTTGTGAGTTCAATCCCCGGTGCTGCAAAAAAAAAAAAAAACAACAAAAAAAAAAACCCCAAAAAATTAATAATTTCAGGTGTATTTGCAAAAATTTCTGGGGAAAGTTATAAAATTATGGGCTGCTCAAAGGTTTTAAATTTCTGATGCAGAAAACAACCAACCAGATTTAACTCAATTGTGGAATCTGTGACTCATAGACTATGTAGGTCAGATTTTCAGACCTTAGGAAAGATTTTAGGTTCTACAGGTGCAATTTAATGACCTACACAGAATGCAGGGTTACTATCTCTTTTATGAGGGAAAAGATATTATGCCCTTCACAGTTGACTGCACTTAGATTCTATTTCAGTTTGCTCTTGTCCCTGTTGTAGTGACAATGCAGCATATTCCCCATTACTCTCACTCCAGGAAAAGAAAGCCTTGGCAGCAACCTGGAGAGACAGCGTTTAGTTCAGATACTTCCAAAAAAGGCAAAAGATGATTCACTTCCTAATAATGAACAGTGTAGTATAACAAGTAGCTTACTAGCACCAGGAACAATAAAAGGGAACAATGATGAAGGATGTATGTTGAATGAATGTGCTAATCAAACTTTCTATCAATATTCACTTGGCACTGGAGTATGAAAGATGCTAAAACAACTATTGCATTAAGGTATACCTCTTTTCTGGTTTTGAGTGTTATTTTGCTATTTTAGAGGGTACTTTTTATTAGATCCACTCCAGTGCTTAACAAGATGTGCTACTGCTTTGCCTACTGAGCATCTGAATATGAGTGTTTCCAATTTCTATTAGAAACATGCATCCATCATTTCTAGTTGATTAAGAATTAAAAAATGATAGCTCTTCTCAGACATAATAAGGGATAGATAGTGAATGTGAGTGAACCAATTTTGATTCTTTATTTGTTCATTGCCTAGGATCACCTCCATCTTTTTTGCAGGTTTGTATCATACCATGTAGTTTCAGTGAAATTTTCTGCTTACAGAAGAAAATATGCCAGAAGATTAGCCCCCTCATAGAGTTGAAAGACTATTTTCCTTTAAGCATCATTAAAAAGAAACTGATTGTTTTTAGAAAACTGAAAGAATTTGCAGTGACTTCACAGGCTAAATTTGTAGTGATGTCACTGGAATATTTCTATTTGGTAAGCTATACTCATTTGATTTTTAATCTTAATAAATTTCTGTAAAATATAAAAGCATGGTGCATTTCAAAATCATTGCGGCTGTTCCTTGGTTAGCTACAACTGTATTTCAACACTAGATGCTACTCTTTAACATTATTGGTTCTATTTAGTTGGTTTTGTAGTTGTAGAGTTCAAAAAGGAAATGTCAGATATTTGGATGTATGGTAAGTATGCTAGTTCATTTTGTGTTGTCAGAACAAGGAAAAATATTATTGACTATCAGTTGGAGAGAGCATGTAGGATTTTATCAAGTTCAAAGAAGAGAATTTTAGCAAGCTTATAATATTTAATAGTTTATGATGACAGCAGCTAAAAACAGTTCTTATGGACTTTTAGGGGTACATAGTACAAATATTAGAAAAAATAGAGAATTTGACAACTTGGAAAAGCAAGTATCTTCTGATTCCCTGACATGCTGGGTGACTATTTGGTTGCAGATTAGAAAAGGAGAACTTACTTTTCTAAACAGAAATGGTGAGGGCACACCTGAAACTTCTGGGATGATGGCAACTGAAGTAAAGAAACTACTTCATGAGGCTGTAAAAGAAATGAAATCAGAAATACTATCAGGTAAAAGAAGAAATGACAAACATAATAAAAGGGTTGCTGAGAATATTGAAAGAAGACATATACAGAAAAAAGAGGTGCATATGAGAATGAGGGAAACCTTTAATGAACAATATAGAAAAGAATTGGAATGCATGAAACAGACTCAAAGAGATACCCAGGAAATTAAAAACTTCATTGAAAGCTGGAAAAACCACTTTAAAAAACCGAAGATAGACTTTTAGACTTTGAAGACAGAATGGCAGCTAGTGATTGCAAAAGGAAAGACCTCTTAAAAGTAACAAGGAACCAGGAAATGACCATTCAATGACCGCAAGATGATGCCAAGAAAAATAATTTAAGAATGATAGGTGTCAGTGAGAAAGCAGGAGTCAACACAAATGACATAAAGAGAAGTTATGCTGAGAACTTCCCAAGGATGGGAAAAGGACCTGACATACAGATAAATGTGGCATATAGAACTCTAACTAGCCATAACCAAAATAAATCTACACCTAGACATATAATAATAAAAATACCAGAAATTCAGCATAAGAACAGAATAGTAAAGGCTGTTAGAGAAAAGAAACAAATAATCTATAAAGGAAACCATTAAGTCAAGAAGAGTTTGGAGTGAAGTGTTTCAAATCCTGAAAGAAAACAACTTCCAGATTGATGTATCCTGCAAAACTATCTTTCAAAATTGATGGTGAAATATGGTGCTTCCATGATGAACAACAACTGAATAATTCATGACCACTAAACCAACCCTACTTAGAGTACTGAAGGATATTCTAGAGAGTAATAAAAGTGACCATGGTTCCAGGAACAGCAGCAAAGTGGGACCACCAAGCAGGGCAGACAATTGAATGGAAGGGAAGAATAGAGAGTCTATGGTAAGAAAAAGCATGGCAGTGATGAACCAGTTAATATTGGCTGTAACCATTAATGTAGATGGCCTCTAGTCACCAATAAAAAGAAACATAGGCAGAGTGGATCAAGAAAAAAAACCCATCAATATGCGGCACACAAGAAACACATTAACTAAAAAGGAAATTCATAGATTGAAAGTCAAAGGAGAGAAAACAATATTCCATGCAACAGAGAACCAGAAAAAAGCAGGGATACCTTGCCCATCAACTGTAGAGTGATAAGAAAAATACAATATTTTATACAATGGAAAGTTACTCAGCTATAAAGAAGGATAATCATGAGGCTCTTGTAAGTAAATGGATGAAACTTGTGGTCATGCTCTAGGGTGAAATGGTATTGACAGTCTCTTCATTCTGCTGGTGAATCTTTTTAATATTCAAGAGCTTTTTTAATGAGATGATATCCCAGTTGTTGATTCTTTGAGATATTTCCCATGCAGTTTGGATTTTATAGACTCTCTTCCTACACCTGAGACTTCACGATTTCTGCCTACTTTATCTTCCAGTGAATTTTGTGTTTCTGTTTTAATATTGATTTATTCATTTGTTTATTTAATTTTCTGTTTTAATATTTAAATCTTTAATCCATTTTTTTATTTAAGAGAAAATGGACACAGAAAAGAGAAACAAAAAGCAAAAGAGACAAACAAGCAACAACAACAAATCCAATATGATAACATTATAGATTTACAAAATGAGATGATTGGAATTTGACAGTAGTTGTAATATTGTGTATCATTACCTTCAAAGGGGTTGTTCAGATTAACAGATATAGATATGTAGAATTGATCTAATCATATGAGTATTAACTGTTCTTTTTCAATAGCTAATGGATTCAGTAATATAGTCATTTTAGCTATCTTATGTATACCTATTTATAAATTTATGTCTTTTTCCTTTTCCCTTCCTTCTTTTCTCCTTTCCCCTTAAAATACCTCTTGTTGTCTTTAAAATAACTGCCCATATCATCAGGCCTAATATAATCAAACAAAATAGTTCAGAATAACACCAATAAAAAATAAAATAATGGTCACAGAAAAGAGAAACAAAAAGCAAAAGGAACCAACAAACAACAACAACAAATTCAATACTGTAACATTGTAGGTTTACAAAATGAGATGATTGGAACTCGACAGTGGTTATAACATTGTATATCATTACCTTCAAAGGGGTTGCTCAGATTGATAGATATAGACATGTAAAATTGATCTAATCACATGAGTATCAACTGTTCTGTTTCCATAGTTAATGCGTTTAGTAGTATAGTTATTTTAATCATCTTATGTATATCCACATATAAATCTATGTCTTTTTCCTTTTCCCTTCCTTCTTTTCTCCTTTCCCCTTGTAATACCTATTGTTATCTTCAAAACAACTGCCCATACCATCGAGTCTAATATAGTCAAACAAAATAGTACAGAATAAAACCAATAAAAAATAAAACAACGGAAGCAATACATAGTAATACAACATTGATTTCTATAATACCTCATATCTTCTAAGCAGTTGCCTATATCATCTGTTATGATCAAATGAAACAAAATAGGTTAAAATCACTCAAAACAGAACAATGAAAGCAATACAGGGTTTCAAAACAAGGTGACCAAATATCAATAAAGTCTACCCTAATATATTTTGTTATCTTTGAAATAGCTGTCTGTGTCATCATATATAATGAAATTAGGCAGGTCAAGATAGAATAAGATCAAAGTAAACAGCTCATTGAAAACAATACTGGACTCAAATCCCGATGATGGATTATTCAGTTGTTTGCCCCACTCGGTGATATCCCTCTGCTGCTGTTTCTGGAGCTGTGAACATTTTATCTCTCTCTAAAATGTCCTTCAGTATTCTTTGTAGGGTTGGCTTGGTTGTCATAAATTCCTTTAGTTGTTCTTTGTCATGGAAGCATCTTGTTTCTCCATTGATTTTAAAAGATAATTTTACAGGGTACATCAATCTGGGTTGGAAGTTTTTTTCTTTCAGGGCTTGAAATACTTCACTCCAAGCTCTTCCTCACCTGATGGTTTGTGTTGAGAAGTCTGTTGTGATTCTGATGGGTTTTTCTTTGTAGGTGATCTGTTTTTTTTCTCTAATAGCTTTTAATATTCTGTTTTTGTGTTGAATTTCTACGATCTTGATTATTATATGTCTGGTATATTTTGGTTATGTTTAGCTGGAGTTCTATATGCACCACTTATCTGAAAGTCACTTCCTGTTCCCATGCTTCAAAAGTTTTTGGAAATTATTTCTGTAAATAGGCTTTTAATTTGTTTTGTTTTGACCCCTGCTTTTTCACTCACACCTTTTATTCTTAAGTTATGTTTCTTTGGGTTGTCTTGCAGCCATTGTATTGTTACTTCCAGGTTTCTTGTTATTTTTAGGAGATCTTTCCTTTCACAATCACAAGCTGCAAACCTGTCTTCAGGTTTGAAAGTCTATCTTTAGTTTCCTTCATGTGGTTTTGCCAGCTTTCATTGGAGTTTTTTGATTTCCTGGTAATCTCTTTGAATCTGTTTCATGTATTCTAAATCTTTTTTGTATTGTTCATTCCAGGTTTCCCTCATTTTCCTATGCTCCATTTTTCATCTATGTCTCCTTTAGAGATGCCTAGCAATTCTTTTATTATGTTTTTCATTTCTTCTTTTAGTTGAGTTAGTATTTCTGTTCTAATTTCTTTTATAGCCTCATGAAGTTGTTTCTTTACTTCAGTTGCCATCAACTCAGAGACTTTAGTTGTGGGACTCCCGACCTCTTCTGCATTTGCTTCTCCTGGGTTTGTTCTGCTTGGATTGGAGGCCAGAGACTGCCTTTTGCTTCTTTATCTTGACATATTACTGGGTTGTTCTGGACAAGTGTGTACTGGGGATTTTGGTATTACTTGCATTGTCTGTAATTTCTTAAAGCTAAGTTGGTTCTTCTAGCTAGTGCTGATTGTGGATATCTGATGTTTACCACTGGGTGCACTGTTACAGCACTGTCTGCTGCCTTTCCCCAGCCCACCTTGGTTCCCCGATGTCTGGGACAGTGTGCAGGTGTGGGGCTGCTGCCTGGGAACCTGGGCCAGTTATCCATGAATCTTCTGCTATCACTCCTAGGGTACATGTGGAACCGTGGTCCCCAGACCAAGCTAGTCACCCGCCAGGAACCTCTGAGGCTTGGCTGGAGTGACCTCCATGGGACTGTGCCCAACCAAGAGCGGCTCTGGCCCCAAAATGGCTGCCAGTCTCTGGCTCTCCCTCGTGGAGGTTTGGGGTCTGTGCACTCACCGTCAGCCAGTCCAGTCCTCCAGCTCTGCTCCCCCTGTCCACCGCCACTCTCCTCTAACATTGCCTTTCTGGGCAGAAGCCTCCAGGGTCATTGCTGCTGCTACTGTGGCACTCTGACTGTGTGTCCCCAGGTTCCAGCAACTCCTTTCACAGAGTGGGTCCAGCTCTGGGCAGAGGTGCTGCCAGCCACTGCCCTCCTTGTCTAAGTGCCTCTTTCCACTCTTTCTGTGGGCTTCAATGCTTGCTTTAGATTCTTCCTGGGTCCAGAGGACCGCCTTCCTCCTTCTTGTCTTCCCCATGTTGCTATATTCCAGGATCTGGATGATATCTTTCAGGGAGGCTGCTTACAATGCTATTTGCTGTTCTGCCATCTTGTCCCCTCTTTAATCCATTTTGAGTTTAATTCAGTGCATGGTGATGGTCATGGGTGTAGTTTTAATCTTTGGCATGTAGACAGCCAGTTTTTCCAGCACCATTTATTAAAAAGACTTCCTTCCAGTGAGCATATTTTACATTTTTGTCAAAGATAAGGTGGCCAAGTGTGTTTGGAGTTGTGTCTGCATCTTCTAGTCTGTTCTACTGTTCCTGAGGTCTGTTTTATTTTTCTTTGCCAGTACCATGCTGATTTTACCACATTTACTTTGTAGTATAATTTCAAGTGAGGGATTGTGATGCCTCCTGCCTTGTCTTTGTTGCCTCACATTGCTTTTGCTATTCTAGGTCTCTTTTGGTTCTAAACAAATTTTAGGAGTGTTTTCTCTAATTGTGTGAGGTATGCTGATGGTATTTAGATCAGGATTGTGTTAAATCTGTCCAACAATTTTGGGAGTATGACCATTTTCACTATGCTGGTACTTCCCATTCATGAATAAGAGATATCTTTCCAATTTCTGATATCCCCTTTGATCTTTTTTTTTCAGAGTAATGCAATTTTTAATATATAGACCTTTTACTTTGTTTGTTAGATTGATTTCTAATTATTTCATTTTTTGATGCTATTTTGAAGAGTATGGTTTCCTTAAGTTCACTCTCAGTGAGTCCATTGTCTGCGTACAGGAAACTATTAACTTTTGAGTGTTGACTTTGTATGCAGCTATGCTACTGAATTTGGTTATTAAATCTAGAAACCCTTCAGTGGAGTTTCGGGTGTCTTGTAGTTAGAGTATCATGTTACCTGTGAACAATGATAATTTTACTTCTTCCTTTTATTTTTCTCTCCTGTCTAATTACTCTGGCTAATGTTCCCAGAACTATATTGAGTAGGAGTGGTGATAGTGTACATCCTGGTCTTGTTCCTGATTTTAGTGTGAAAGCTTTCAGTTTTTGTTTGCTTAGTATGATGTTGGCTTTTGCTTTGTCTTAGGTGACTTTTATCAGTTTGAAGTAAAGACCATTTATTAAGATTTTCTGTAGGGTTTTAATCATGAATGTGTGTTAGACTTTGTCAAAAGAATTTTCTGCATCTATTGAGATGATCACGTGACTTGTGTCTGTTGAAATTGTATATTACCTTTATTGATCTGTGTATGTCAAACCATTCTTCATTCCATGGATGAATTCCACTTGGTCATGGTGTGTAATCTTCTTGATAATTTTTTGCATGCTCATTGCTAGTGTCTCATTGAGGTTTTTTGCTTCTATGTTCATTTGGGAGATTGGCCTGTAGATCTCCTTTTTGGTTAGGACTTTTTCTAGTTTTGGTATGAGGGAAGAATTTGCCTCCAGGAATGGTTTAGGGAGTATTGCTTCTTTTTCAATTTCATTAAAGAGTGTTAGGGGTATTGGGATTAAATCTTTTCTAAATTTCTTGTATAATTCAGCCATGAATCCATCAGGACCTGGACTTTTTTTTTGTTGCTAAATTTTTAATTGTATTTTCAGTTTCACTGACCAATATTGGGTTATTCAGAGTTTTTATATTTTCTTGATTCAGCTTTGGAAATTCATACATATCTAAAAATCTGTCCATTTCTTCTGTGTTTTCTATCTTATGAGAATAAACATTTTTAAGTAACTATTGATGATCTTCTATATTTCCACAGAGTCTGTAGTGATTTCACCCTTTTCATTCCTTATTGCAAGAATTTGAGTTTTGTCTCTTCTTTTTTGATAAGGTTGGATAAACATTCATGGATTTTATTTATTCATTCAGAGAACCAACTGTTTGATTCAATAATTCTTTGTATTGTTTTATTAGTCTCAATTGCATTAATTTGTGCTCTGTTCTTTATAATTTCCTCCCTTGTATGGACTTTGGCCTTGACTTGCTCTTATTTTTCTAGAAGCTTGAGATGCAACATTATGTTGTATTTTTGTGCTTGTTTTGTTTTCTTAATGTGAGAATTCACTGCTATAAATTTCCCACATAGGACTTCTTTCACTGAGTCTCACAAGTTCCAGTATGCTTTATATGCATTTTCTTTTAATTGTAGATCTTGTTTAACTTCTTTCTTAATTTCCTCTGTGACACACTGGTTGTGGAGGAGGGCATTATTTAATTTAATTTTCATGTGTTTATGGAGATTTCATGGTTTCTTTTCCCATTAATTTCCAATTTCATTGCACTATGGCCTTCTTTTGCATTTACTTTAGCAGGTTATGTGGGCTAGCATATGGTCTATTTTAGAAAATGTCCTGTGTGTAGCTGAGAATGTATATTCTGATGTTGTTGTGTGGAGCATTCTGTAAATGTCTACTAAATCCATTTGGTCACAGGTTTGGTTCAGTTATATTTCTTTGCTGTTTTTTGTCTAGTTGATCTTTTTCTTTGTGACAATGGGGTTTTAAGTTTCTCCATTTTGATTGTGCTATTGCTTATTGAATTGTTTTATGTCTATTAATGTTCATCTTACATAGTTGAGTGCTCCCATTTTTGGTGCATACATATTTATGACTGTTATGTCTTCCTCTAAAAAGCATGTAGTGACCTCATAAAATCTCTTTTGATCATTCTTGGTTTGAAGTTCACATTGTCTACAATATTTCACTCCAAGCTTTCCTTAACTTGAGGGTTTGTGTTGAGATGTCTGCTGTGATTCTAATGGACTTTTCTTTAGAGGCTATCTGTTTCCTTTCTCTAACAGCTTTTAATATTTGTTCTTGTGCTGAATTTTTGGAACCTTGATTATTGTATGTCTGGGTGTAGATTTATTTTGGTCATGGCTAACTGGAGTTCTATATGCCTAACTCATCTGCATGTCAGATTCTGTTCTCATGCTTCAGAAATCTTCTGCTATTACTTCCTTTTAATAAATTTTTGTTGTTGTTGGTATGGGGGATCAAGTTCATGACCTCACACTTGCCAAGCAGGCACTTGTGCTGCTGAACTAAATCTCCAGGTCTTTCTTCCATTATGTCTGCAAATTCTTTTTCTGTCATGTATGTTGATTTCTGCTTTTTCATTGACACCTGTCAGTTTCATATTGTTTTTGCATTGTCTTGGAGATGTTGAATTGTTATTTCATTGTCCCTTGTTATTTTTAAGAGATGTTTCCTTTTGTGATCAATAACTGTGATCCTGTTTTCAAGGCCTGAATGTCTGTCTTCAATTTCGTTCGAGTGGTTTTGCCAGCTTTCAATGGAATTTTTAATTTCCTAGATATTGCTTTGAATCTGTTTCATGTATTATATTTCTTTCCTGTATTGTTCATTCAAGGTTTCCATCATTTTCCTATGCTCCTGTCTCTCTCTCTTTTTTTTTAACTATGTCTACTCTAGATTTGTTGAGCAATTTCTTCATTATGGTTGTTATTTCTTTTTTTACTTGAGATTATTTCTGTTCTTATTTCCTCTGTAACCTTATGGATCATTTAGACTTGTTTCTTTACTTCTTTTGTTATTATTTATAAAATTTCAGGTGTGTGTCTTCCATTTTCCTCTATCTTGATGTCTCCTGGACTTGCTCTGGTTGGGTTGGAGGTCTGAGATGCCATTTTGCTTCTGTGTCTCATCATATTCTCTTTCAAAAATATTTATTTTGTTTTATCCTTGTAAGTTTTTGTAGTATGTAACTATATCACTAAATCAAGCACACTTCAGAAACTGACAAACTTGTAGCTATTGATTTTGTGTCTTTAAGACATAAGAGCAAAATCTACAGTTATATAACAGAACCAATCATGAATTGGGAGATTGTACGCAGTGTTTTCTCTTAGTATAGTGGTTTTACCCTGTGGTGGGGAAATTTAAGAAGGATTGTGGATAAAAGAAAGATAATTGAAAAGAAAGTAGAAGCAATTCTGGAAGACAAAGGATGATCATGCATGCAAGCTTTAGAAAGCTAGAAAAGAGGGCAGAAGAGAAAGAATGAAGGAGTAAGTAAGGGATTATCCGAATTTGGTTTCTGGGATTGGGGGCTGGGATTAGTTTTTTGTGATTGGGTTTCTACCTAGCCATTTAGGAAAGAGAAAAAACGATAAGTAAAAAGAAAATGAGAGAGTGAGAGAGTGAGAGAGAGAGAAGGGGTGGCACTACTACCTGCTTCTATTCCCTATGTCTTTGTCTCGAAGGGCAATGCTAGTTTACCTAACTTACCTCCTGTTGGCTCATATTTATACTTCTGTTTTGGACTTTTCCCCACCGCAAGTCCTGCTTGTTCATCCTGTGTGTTCTATTTGGGATCTTACTGCTGGTTGCCTGGTCTCGTGGGTGTAGGGGGAATGAGCCAGTCACCTGCATTCTTCCTCCTACCCATTGTTAACTGGAGATTCTTGAAGTTTCTTTATGATTATTTCTGGGTTATTTTTACTTGTGGTTAGAGATGGTGCCACTTCAACATTTTGAAGTTGTTTAAAATGTTTGAATTTTGAAACCTAGTATATAATTAGTTTACGTATATATGCTACAGTAGTCTGAATTTATGATACTCTATATAACGTTGGCATTTATAAAGCTATTAAAATTCTTTTTTTTATTATTTATGTTTATCTTATAGGAATGATATGATGTTAATTTTTCATATCTATAGTAATGTGCTTCTAAAACTTTATAGTATGTTTTATAATTGGGCATATAACTGTGTGACAGTTAATAGTTATTATGAATTATGTTTTCTTACCAGAAGCCAATATGACATTTAATGCTTTTTTCACCCCTGGATTTCTACCTTGATGCTTGTATTGTAACTTACAGGTTTTTTCCCCTCTATTTTTCTTTTTTGTAGTGAATATTGATTTACCATATCTTTATTTCACTATCAACTTTTCTGAATACATATCCTGTATTTTTAAATATTAAGGATTGAATCCTTCACACTAAACCACATTCTCAAACCCTTTTTATTTTTTATTTTCAGATGGTCTCACCAAGTCATCTCCATCTGTGAATCCTTTAATTGTATTTTCTTTTTGTCATTAATACCTCTCTCTCTTTGTGTCATTTTTCTAGAGATTATATGGGTTATGCTTTCATATTTGATTATGTGTTTTATATCTGTATTAAAAGGACATTTTACTGAGAGATAGAACTTTTATTTTTTGTTTTTATTTTTGGCACTGGGATCATACTCATGACCTCGAGATTTGCCAGGCAGGTGCTGTGTCATTGAGCTAAATCTCTGGCCGAGAGGCAGAACTCTTGAATCATAGCCATTCCCCTTAAAAATTATTGAGTCCATTACCTGTGTCATTTAATGGACTACAGAGTAAATATTCACTCCAGCTTGTTTGTATGTGCATGTGTTGGTATGTGTCCTCTTACAGATACTCTGGAGGTTGGATGTTGTTGGAAAATATCCTTTTGACCATCTAGTCCCTGCAATAGGGTAGAACAGGAGTGTGCATGTGAGGGGGGTCATATGTGGGTCAGAAAGGAAAGAGGGGTCCATAAATTTGTCACAGAGACTATATTAAAATTATTGTATCAAAGGTCAGATTTCTCATGTTTGTCTCTCTATTCACCCTAGCCTGTACTCCACATATACAGGACAGGTATAACTTCCTTTGGAATCTTTCCTGGGGCTTTCACTTGCCTAGATGGGAGATACGTCCTGGCATTTCAGAGGACTGTACTTTGAATTTGCATGTATATTTTAATATGACAGTAGCCAGATAGATTAGCTTTGAGATAAGAGAAGACTGTGGGAACCAGCAGAGTTTTATGGCAGCCCTACTCCAATATATACTTAAGTGGTTCTAATAGAAAAGTACTTCTTTAAGGAGTGATTTTGTCTTTTTCATGGCTCTTCTTGCCCTTTTAAAATGTGATTTAGGGTCCTACTTCCTCTCCCATGTTAGGGAAGTGCTCTCCAATGTCAGCATGCCCCTGTGAACCTGGGCAAGGAACAAGCTGAATGGGCTGCCAACTTTTCTGGTGTCCTCACAGCCTTGCTTTCTCTTCCCCAGCCAGAGAATCTCGAAATCTGATTCTATCCAACTGTTACTTTCCCTTAATTCTTGTCTTTTTCCCCATTAGGCATTGCTAGTGAAATTTCTCAAGAACTGCTTAACATCTCACAGTGCTACCCAAAAAGAGGAAAAAAAACTCTTACTTCCAGGCCAGCAGGACTGAGTTGGCTCTCAGTGAGATCTTCCAATCTTGTTTCACCTTTACTTTATAGCAAGTATCATCTGCTCATTTGATAAGGTGTTGGCAGAATGGCTTATTTTTAGTACTGAAAATTTGTTCTGATTTTTTATCTTTATGATTTTATCTCTTTCTGGGAAAAGGATTTCAAATAGACTCTTCATTTCTTTGTAAAAGACTATAGAGAATTTGGTATAAATTTAAACTTTTGCATTTCCTTCCTTAGAATCAGAAACATTCTAATTCCCATAAGATGTCTTTGCAAATTTGTCTTTCGGATTGCTTTCAGCATAAAATTAAGCTCGTTCACCCTTTGATTGATTCAGATAAGTTTCCTTTGGACTCATCCCTCAAACCTGAAAACGCTCATTTGGTCAGCCATGTTGTCCTGAAGTCTATAACCACAACAGCTCTAGAGGGATGGAATGCATGCCTGACAGAAGGCAAGGAGAGCAACTGAAGTGAGCAGGAGCGCTTGCAACCACTGGGCTCCTTATCTGGTGGCTGATGAACACAGAGCCATAAATTATGTGACTGGCCTCCCTCCTCCTCAGTCAGTGTTCCTGAGTCACCTCATGCTCTCTTAGAGACACAATTTATTTTGTAGATTATTTCCGGCAAAATTTCATCTCCCTGGCTTCTCTGCACCCTCAAGGGTACTACTGGATATCTGTCTCCATCTATCAGGTAGTAAGTACCCACAAAAAAGCTAACACGTTTTAAATATAGTTGGAAAGATAAATCTACTGCAAATTATTATACAAAAACAAATATGAAGAGTTTTTGGGTTATTGTTCCTGCTGTATATTTTTGTTAGTATGGTTGATGAGTTGGCTTTAATATTGTTGAATATGCGTGCATTAATTTACAATTTCTTGTCCCTTACTCTTTAAGTAAATCTCTTGCTAAAATTATTTCATGTACTGGTAGTTACATTTCAGCTGTTTTCAACATGGCACCTTAGCTGTCTTCCTGAGTGTTATCTTTAAACTATTCCTGCCAAACGAGATCTAGATTTTGAATACTATCTATTTATATCATCTTTTTGAAGCATTTTTTCCTGATAAAAATTATGCACTTTCATTTACCTTGTAAGGAATTAGAGTGGTATCTTTATTTAGAACATTTTCATTTCTTTCTGACATTTAGTAAGCTGTTAGAGAAAACTGATGAGTGTAGCTTGCTGTCTTCAAGTTACATCAGTTATTTGAATCAGTGAGCTGAATGAGAATACATTAAACTTATTTTTAGAATGTTCTTTCTTATAAATGCATCATGTACGTCATAGTCTTAGCAGCCTCACAAATGTGGGAAGTGAACTTGTCAGCTATCACTCCCTTCCCAGGGTCAAGCTTAACTGAAACTTTGAGAAGGAGATAGGGAACCACTGAAGAAAACTCCAAGTGATTCAAATAGTGATATTTATAAATCTCTGAGTCAATAATGATTCAGCACTGAAGCACCAGACTCAGGACACAGTTTAGCTAAAGCAATAGTAGTGTGAAATTGAAGCTGAGACCACTTGGGGCTCTTGTTTGACATATTGGACATTTGACATTCAGAGTAGACAAAAATTTTAGGGAAAGACCCTTTTACTCTAGAATCATTTGTGTCACTCTTCACAAACTTGAGAAGTAAACTGCCTTCCAGAATTCTCTCTCTCTCAATTGAAAAAAATTAAAAACAGAAAAGACATATCATGAATTCATTTGAGATTAAAATTTGATGTCTTTTCAGATTTTTTTTTAAATTAGTCTTTTTTGTACTTTATATCAATGTGTGGCAACTGCCTACTATTGGTCTTATAGTATCTATTTTATAAATGATGGACTGAGGCTTACAGAAGTTAAAAGACTGCTGAAACTAATACAACTGGCAAGCAATTTTCAGTCAAGATTCTAATTCAAATCTTTGCTGTCAGACAGACCCCAGGTCCCTGCCCCATGGTGCTTCCTGTGATAGAATGAGGTACAATAAATTGCCAGTCTTAACTAGGCCACTTCAAACAAGCCAAACTTCCAAACCCAATTTGGGTTTAAAGTAAACTTCCTAAAATTTTAATTGCTAAGTGATACAGATAACATTAGAAATCATTTTAAATTTTGGAGGATGAAGATAAAACCTGTCTGTCTTTATTTTGGTATTGGTAAAATTATATTTGCCAATTTTGTTTTCTCTTTTGAATTTTGAAGACAGATTCAGGTCAAATTTGTCATACATGTGATGATTGCTGAATACGTATCGGAGAACGTTTCCTTCAGAATAACATGGGATTCTGATGAGTTTTCCCAGTGTGTGAGGGATCAAGATGAGGGGCTTATTCTAGCCATTGGCGTTGTAGGAACAGACTGCTATGCTGTAAAAAGGGTCAGGAGGCATCAGGCAGAGCAACACTTTGCAAGGCAGCCTGCCTGTCCAGTCCCCAGGGTGGGACTCTCCATAGCGCAGCCCCATATGACTTCACAGCAAACCTAGCTCCTTGCATAATAGGACCATTTTGACTGCTGGCCAAGGCAAGTTAACAAAGAGAGACAGGTGACAGCAGAAATACTGCATTACACCCTTTCATATGGCCAGCACTTAGAGCTACAGAAAGGAAACCATAGGGAACTGGGACACCCTCATGCTGGAGTTCAAAGAGCAATACATCACATGATAAATACTACTTTTTATTTACCCCAGTAAGAATACTAAAAAGAAAAAAACCCTCTACTATCTACTCTTATAAAAGAAATGCCACTTTAAAGCTAAAAAGAGGAAGGTCATTATCTAAAGACTGACGTTTACAGTCAAGTGCAGTGGTGGACTGTAATCCCAGCACTCTGGGCGGCCGAGACAAAAGGATACCAAGTTCTATCCTGAGCAACTTAGCTACTTAGCTACTTAGCTACTTAATGAGTCTCTCTCTCTGAGATAGAACATGGGACCTTTGTACTGAGTTACCTCTCTATCCTTGTGTGTGTGTGTGTGTGTGTGTGTGTGAGAGAGAGAGAGAGACAGAGACAGAGACAGACACAGAGATAGGCAGACAGAGACAGAGGGAGAGAGACATTGAAAAACCTTTAAGTTGAAATAGATTTAATGTCATTACAAACTCACTCTGCTGCACTTCTCTCTCATTTTTTGCCTCAACCTGATGGGACTATGTCAGGGGTCAGAGCTGCCTACTGTGGACAATCCCTGCATGTATAATACTTTGAAGTTGAATATGGGTTTTAGGGTTTTGATTCACTCTCAGATCTGAGAGAAATCTTGGAAAATTTACCTTAAAAATGTAGCCCAGAACAGGGTTATAATCCATACTGCATGTTTAAAACATGTTGAAACTGAAGAGAGATGAATGTTTGCCAAGTCCTGGAGTTGATTCTGGGGAGTGGCCTGCAGAGGGTACAAAGACATAATCCAGGTCCCTCTTCAGGATTGCAATGCTCCTTACCCCGTGAGATGAAGTGTTGGGTAGGGGTGCTGCAGGCCAAGAGTCAGAAGTCCTCTCTTCTGTGTGGTCCACTTTGGAAAGGCCATCCAAGGCATTGTACCAAAAGTGTCTTAAAACCCCTTAGTGAGGTCCATGACTCCCTGCCTCGGTGGGTCCTGTGATCCTCTTGTGATCCTCTTGATGGACTTACCTGAGCCCACAGACACAGTGCAGGGTGCCCAGGAGATCAGCAGCTTTCAAGACAAGACCAGGTTGCAATCTTTAAAACTAGAACTAACACCTAATGGTACTCTTCTCCAAAGATTAATTTCACTTGAGAGTCTATATCCAAGAATAAACCTGGCCATCCACACCTTACACAGGGATAAATACACTATACAATCAAGGTCTGTGTCTTGAGAAAATATTTCTAAATATTTCTATATTTAGCTTTTTAAATATTTGATATGTGCAGATATGTGAGCATTTTATCTGCTTCACAAATGATACCTTTATGTTTTGTAACCATTTTTGTCCTGCTTAGTGCTCTTAGTCTCAAAAGCTGTATTGGCTAGTAAAGATAGAAATTGCTGCTTTCCTTAACTTCTTCTTTCCCACTTTAAGAACAAATGTTTATTTATTTCCCCCAACATTAAAAAGCACTTTAAGTGTGTTTTGAAAATATACGTATCTGATATTTAAGTCCAGTCTGAAAATCTTTGTGTTAAGATGAATCCAGTCCTTTCACATTTAATGGAGTATCTGATATCTTTGACTTCATTTCTTTCATCTTATCTCGTGCATATCATGTTGTTTTTATTTTTAGTCTTCTCTTAGGGTTGGTACTATTAATTCTCTCCATTTCTTTATTAAATGTAAAGATTTTATTTTACTTTCTCACTCTTCTAGGGATTGCTCTCCCACTCTGCTCACACCTAGGGCACTACTTATTTCTCTGCTACTATATAATATGCAAAAAGATGCCACCTCTGGCCCCTATTAAAGTGTTTTATTCTCTCACTGCCCTCGTCCATCTTTATAATGTTTTTGTTTCTCTATGCTAATTTAGATAAAACCCTAAGAAATTTTTAGTTCCCTCCTCTGCTTACTCCATCCTCTCTTTCTACAGTTTCGTGAGTTTCAGAAGATTGCAGGTTTCCTTTGCATAATGTTCCTTCTATGTGTATGAAAGTTTATACTTCGATGTGATATATATATATATATATATGCCTAAGTGGAAAATTACACACATATACATGTACACATGTATGAGTATGCAGCGGGGAGAGAGAAATAGAGAGACAGACACACATCCCCACGTAAGTGTTTTCTCACCACCTTCTGTCCTACTAGGGACTCTTTTGATTTGTGTTTTGTTGTCTTACAACCCTCTCTGAAGTATGCTCATAGATGGAATATGTGGGTAAATAGCTCCAAATGTTTCCATGCTTACACACACCTGTCTTTCACCCTCAAGGGTGAACTGTGGCTCTCTCAGCAGGAGGTAGGCACTGAGGTTGGTGTCCTGAGTGTTCTGTGTTCTTTGGTCATCTTCTGTCTCACGTGTCAGTCTAATTCATATTGGTTCTTTCCTTGGGATGTAATGTAGTTTTTATATCTGGCAGCCTGAAAATATTTTTAGAACTGAATTTAAGAACTCTATCAGGATATGTCAAAGTGTTTATTTTATTTTATATAGTTTTTAATTTCCCCCCTAAATCCTGCCTGAAACTCAAAGAGCACTTTAAATTTGCAGAACTGAGTCTTCCTTCAAACCAGGGAAAATTTCATCTATTATTTCCTTATTTAATGCATTCCTACATCTGCTCCTTCCCCTCCTTTGAAAGTTTATTCGGTTTCAGTCTCAGCCTCTGTCCTCCAAACCCTTAAAAAACTGTGTCATAATTTCCATTCCATTGTATTTTTACTTTCTGTTTTGAAATCCTGTTTACTTGATCTTACAGGCTTATATCCAGTCTCCAAAAGAGACTAACAGCCCTTTTAATTCATCTTTGGAATATGAGAAGTTAAAACACACACACACACACCCACACACACACACACACGAAGCAGTGACAAAATACAACAAAAATGAATAAAGCCAAAGGGATTGACAGACTGATCTGAGGGAAAGTGTGTAGTAAAGAAAGAAATTAAAGATTTTACTTACTTAACCAACATCTATGTAGTACTTATGATGTACAGGCACTATTCTAAGCATCTAACAAATACTGACTTATTTAATCCTTGTACCATCCTTATGGGGTATAATTACTCATTTTAAGATTAGAAAACTGGGGCAGAGAAAAGTCATCTTCCCAAGTTCACAGAACTAGTGTCATATCTAAGATTTGAGCCCAGGCAAAGTAGCTCTAAGAGTTCATAATCTTAACCCATTCTTTAAGTGAAGATTACGCTACTTGTTGAAACTTTGAACCAATTAAGGCACTAGGAAAATAATCACAGGGTAGGATTCTGGATACACTGGGAGACTTAAGCCAAAATTCCATTTATCACCTGACTTCTATAAGTCCCCATTTGTTCTAGTAGGCCACACTGGCATTTTAGATTCCCAGGAATGATTGTCAACTTAGAGTCAATTTTCAGTAGTTCCAGAAAAGTTTGGGTATTTCCAGTTCCATAGAGCACAGTCATCCTAGTAATCAGACATATTTCACTCAGGGAAAGGTGGGAGGAAGATTTATGGCACTTGTGACATCAGGTCCCTCCTCAAAGAGATCTATGACATTTTGCTATGATGTCCTTTACAATTAAGTAAAGCAAAAAATTCCAACTTTGAGGAAATTAGAAACTAATTGTGAAATTTTTGACTTGAGCAAGCGCAGGTATAGATAATATTGACTGCTAGGGAAAATTGCCAGTTATCCAAACCTGAGTGGCAGGGTAAGCAGAGCTCAATTTAGGGCATTTTAGTTTTGAGACATCTTTTGAACAACCTCAAGGTGTTGGTGATTAGATGGTTACAGAAATGAACCAAGGTTTCTGGACATGTACTTTGCAGATACCAACATACATAGTACTTAAATCCAACTGGTCCTAGGAGAGAGTTTGTGTGGAAATCAAGAAGTTCTAAGGGGCAGGCCATGGAGAAAAGAATAGATAAACTAGCAATGAAGGCAACTAACATGTTATAACAAACTCCAAACAAATAAAGTATTTCCAAAAATCTGAATTGATCAACTGTATCAAATATTGCCAATACATCAAGTGGGATGAGAACTGAAAAGTGACCATTGAATTTTACAATACGGAGATCACTGATGACCTTGGAAAAGCAGTTTGAGGAAGTGCTGGTAGTAAAAGCATAATTCGAGTGTGGTAACAAAACTGGGGAAGGAAATTTAGAGACAGCAAATAGTGAAATCTTTCAAGAAGTTTTGTGCAAAGAAGAGAATGCAGAGTCCAAAAACGGCACTTTAATAATATGATAAAGATCAGGCTACATTTATATACCACTGGAAATGACCCAACCAATAGATGGGGAAAAGTGTAGAACAGAGAAGGCAATATTCCTAGAGTAATTTCTAGGTTGCTTAATTACACATATGAATCAAACTATATAACTTGATTAGTTTATCATTCTTTTTTTCATCTTGTTGCCTTCATATATAGTTGGTCCTCACTTCCAAATCTTTGTAAGAAAAGTAGGTCTTTGTAGATCTTCATAGGGAGAAAGTTCCATTCTTAGTCTTATATTTGTTATTGATGCAAATCCACTTCATACTGTGACTCCATGAGAAATCTCCCTGAGAATGCCATCTACCAGGGCTCCAGCCAGGGAGATAGGGGCAAGGAGTAGGAGATTGCTAAATTCTAGGAACTAGAGAATATTTGTTTCCATTCTTCATGAGACATCAGCAGCATCACCCACCTTTGTGCACATTTGTCTTGCCCTGAAACACATGTACATTTCACTGAGACACCTGAGTTTTTATCTTCCATTTAAAATAGTGCAAGAGAGTATATTCTAAACTTCAACATATCGCCCAAGACCCCTATGACTTGACCCCTGCTTAACTCTCAAATCTCATTTCTCCCTAAGCTCCTTCCATGCCTAGTGGCCTACAGGTGCCTAGTAACTAGCATGGCCAAGGTGCTATGGTGTTTCATGCCTCTGAGACAGTCATGTTGTTTGGATCAAGCATAGTCCCCAAAGCTTTGTACCCATTTTGGAACTATCAAAAGGTCAAGAAAATTTAAGAGGTGAAACTTAGTAACTCTACTTTTGGGTCATTTGTGGGTGTGTCCTCTAAAGGGATAGCGGGACCTCAGCCTTGTCTTCTGCTCTTTTGCATCCTGACCAAGAAGTGAACAACTTTGCTGTATGACACACTGCCTGATGCGATGTGATAGGTCACAGGCCAAAAAACCTGGGACCAAAATGAGCGTGGACAGAAATCCCCAAAACTACAAATCAAAATAAACTTTCTCCCCTGATAAGATAATTATCTCCGGTATTGAATTACAGTAATGGAGAGCCATTGGTCTGGACCACCCTTCATCATGCCTGGGTCATCCTTTCTCACTGTTGTTACTCCTATTCCAGGCCTCCTTTAAAGATAAAGCTCAAGACAGGAAGTCATTCTGACACCCATGTTACCTCAACCTCCACCATTTTCTTCTGGCATTTATACATGTCTCTGTCATAGCTGCAGTTGGACTATAAACTTTGTGAAAATAGACACAGTGTGCTATGCGTCATTTCATTACCAGATGTGACTCATGGTTGGAGCTCACACAAGTGTTGATTGACTGGCTCACTGAATGTGTGGATCAATTTGTTTTATTTGTTGGAAAAATGCAAAGGGTTTGAGAATGCTTGACATTCCTTGCCATTAGCATTGACAGATGCTACTCATAATTTCCTATTTACTGTGGCTTTGGATCCTCTGCATGATAATTTAGATTAATGTACGCAAATGTTTTCAAACTCTTACGGAAAATGTGCTCTGGGAGAACATAGTCAATTTGTTACCTAAATCATCGCAGGGGAAATGAATGGCCCCAACAAAAATTAGAAATAAGGAAAAGTTGATTAAAGAAGGCTTCATGAATGATTAATTATAAAATTTAGTATCTGTGAGAGAGTTTTACTGACAAATGCCAACAGCATAAGGTGCAATTAAGCATTTGCTGTAGCAAATAAAGTACCTCCAAGATATTTATTCTGAATCATATATAAAGATGGTATGTGCAACTCTGAAATAAATGTGCATGATTGGCATGACTCACTGGTCAGAGTCACATACTTTTGTTTTTACCATTATAATTTCAAGTCCTGCTGTACAAAGGTGAATGTACTATACTTCCTTTTCTTGGACCCCTAGATCTTCTTCAGTCCTTTTGCTTTTCAGCCATCTCTATTTTTACTATTTTTTTTCCATAAAGTCTTCAGTGGCCTTCTGAAGAACAAATCCAATGGCCCCAGCCTACTAGAGTCTCTGGAATATTTAATATATGAGAAAATAGGTATTTATTACCATCTATCAAGTGTCAGTATTTGGCACTGACTGGATGAATAGTAATAAATAAAGCAAAGCTCTCCTTTTCCCCAAGGACACCCGCCAAAAAAACCCCAAAGAATAAACAAACAAATAAACAAACAACTCAACTAAAACTAAGCAACAATAAAAAGCAGACTTCAATCCTGACTGTAAATGTTTTATCATGTAGCAGAAAAATAGATATTAAATAAATAAGCACAAATAAGCATTTAATTAAACGTAGTGACTGAGTGCTATTTAAAAGGAAAGCAGAGTGTTCTGAGAACAGTAACAGTGAATTCAAACGGAGGAGACCCGAAGGAAGAGCAAGTCAAAAAACAAACAAACAAACAAACAAACAAAAAAAAAGATAAAGAAAAGTTCAAATGAAGAAAGTAAACTTGGAAAGCAAAGATAATTTGGAAAGTATGTTTCATTGGACAACATAAGAATATGAACTTTATTTGGCTGGTAGTTTCCTTCAAGTAGTAGATGAAGACTAACGTACATTTTCATCAGATGGAGGTGACTCAGAAGAAGAGAGAAAAAGTTGCTTAGTCATTCATATAAGGAATGTGAAATTTATTTTGTGTCCTAGCAGAAAAAAGAGAAAAGATCTTGACTTCCTGCTCAAGACACTGATTTTGCTAAATTTCATTTCATTTCACTCCCTAAAACCTTCTGACATATAGTAGGCACTGCCTAAATCTCTAGTGGTACACAAACATAAAGTATCTTCAGGTCTCAAGAACACAGAAGATAAAATTACTGGCTGGAAACTTTTATAATCTATGATCGCAAACAGTAAGTATGAAAGAGAAACTGATAGTTTTTTTTTTTTTTTCAGAAATGAAACTGTTTTTTGTGGTCAGCACATGTGATTAAAACAAGAACTGTGAAGGATGCTCATCACTCCTGTTTGGGCTTTCCTGAATCTTAGGCATTTTCATTCCTTATATAGAAATAAGGAAAATGTCTTTTTCTATCTCTTTAAATTAAAAAAATGTTAAAACAGTACTTCTTAATGGAATTAACACATCAAAATGGGGTGCTTTGAAAATTCCACATATCTCAAAGCCAGCTCAGGAGCTCCTCATTTAGTGGGTCTGTAGTGGGCTTGGAGAGCAATGGTTCAGAAGGCTTCCCAAGTCATTCTAATGGGCAGCTGTGTTTGAGAAAATGTTTCATGAGGCTTTATTTGCCCTCTGTTCTTTTTTACTCTTTAGACTATTTTTTCTGTAAAAGTTAAATAAACAATCAGGAAACATTCAGAGCTAAAATGGTCACTTTTTAAAAAATTAATACATACGTGTAGTATTTACATTACTTGTGTGGAATTGGTGCATGTACATAATGCATCTTAATTTCTTTTTTCATTCCCTTTCCCGCTCCTTTACTTCCCCTCGTCTCTTGATCCCCTTTCCATTTGAGAAAGATCTATCTCCTTGCTTTCTATTTTCTCTTTTATTTTATTCTTTATTTATAATTAGGATATCTCAAATGATCAGTTTTTTTTTTAACATAAAAAGAAGAGCTTAGAAAATTTGCATCAACAGCGTTTATGATCTTACTGTTCTGGCTTCATCAGCCTACATCACAGGGCATGGTGACTGGCTGGTCTGCAGACCTCAACTGCCAAATCTGACTTCAGTTGGAGAATTTAGAATTTAGCTAGAGAATTTAGAACTAAGTAGACATTGTGTCTGTAACACAGTTCTATATCTAAAGTTCTTACTGATGGAACACATGTTCCAATTAATGTTTCTGAAAATTGGATCCTTGGAAACATATTATTTTACCCAGTTTCCCCTCATTTTGTCCTAACTTTCCTCTAGCAGATGTTTATGTAGATTCATAATCCATAATCAGAAACCTTTGAAGCCAGATGTGATTTGGAAGTAAAGATGTTTTAGATTTCAGAAAAGGTACAATCTTCATGCCATGTTTCAGATACCTCCCTCAGAGGTTTTGGAAGAACATGCTGTAATAAAAAAAAGTCTTTGTGTTTCTACAGGATACTTATGACTACTCCATAAAATGTGATCAATAAACACTGTAAGTAGCCTCACACTTGCTTGGTTCAAGTTGTCATACAGAGTGGCATTACTGGAAACTCGCTGACTTGAAAGCTCTAGAGTTTTAAAGCTGTTTGCATATTGGATTGTGGACACAGGATGGAGGACTTTCCATAACGTCACTAAAAATTGTTTTGCAAATTGTTTTTTCACAGACTTTGCTTATAACAAAAACATAATGCAAAGTTAAATGGATTTCCATTGTCAGTTATTTTAGTTTCCATTTGGTTACAAAGGGAAAACCCAGGAAACCCTAAAGAAATCCTAAATTTTTTCTTCCTTCCTTCCTTTTCTCCTTCCTTTCATTCTTCCTTTCTCCCTTCTTCCCCTCCTCTCCTCTTCCTCTCCTCTGCTCCTCCATTTCTCTCTCCTCTCCTGTCCTCTCCTCTCCTCTCCTCTCCTCTCCTCTCCTCTCCTCTCCTCTCCTCTCCTCTCTTTCTCCGGCTAAAATAGATTAAACAGATGCTTAGAAACTGTCACTAACGTATTAGAGCTTGATGAGGCAAGTACAGAAATCTACATAGCTAGTTGAACCTTATGGCCACTTTTGCTTATAGTTATCTAGTAAGTCTCCCTTGGACAGACTTCAGACATCTCTCCCCTCTCAGTTGTTGGTTATATAGTTTTCATACTTTTGTTGCACGAATTTTTGTTAGACTGATCATCCTCAAATCTGTCAGGATATATGAACCCAAGCGTTCCTGGGTAGATGGACTTGTCAGACAAACTGTACTGATAAATGGTGTATGGTCTCACTGTTTCCATAAACTGATAAACTCAAGAGAAATATGAATTTATATACATATCTTTCCTCATCAAATTAGCTACAATTTTAGATCAGATTTTCTCCATGTGTACATCTCAGAACATGTGACATAGTTGAGGGGTGGTTAAAAAATCTTATTTTTTAAAGTTAATAGTAGAATTTGCTTTGGAAATAAATGGGTTTGAAAAAAGAAAATTTGATGGAGTACTTGGAATGACAAAATAGCTTTGTAATAGGATTTGGGGTTGGAGAGCAGAGCAAATAGAGGGTAGAATTATTTTGTATTTAAAACAAAAGTGCTAATAGGAAGAGGGAACAGAAAAGAGAAAACAAGTGGCTGAGCAAAGTGAGAGACCCGTTATGTTTGCGTATCAACTCCTCATAAGGAAACTATCATTATGTCCTGCAGTTGCTTACTAATACAGGATACACCAGCTCATTTTATTGTTAAAAGAAGATTTCATGTAACAGGATTGACTATTATTCAGCTCTGTTTGCTTATTGATCAACAGTGTAACACCAATTTGTTTCTTAATTTGTCTAACCTTTATGTAAAATCTATCTTTGCGTGAATGACTTGTTTGTATATCTGTGAGAATAAGTGAGGTAATTGAATACCAGTACAAGAACATTAAGTTGGTAATACAGAAAAAGTTGCACAATGCCAGGTAAAGGAAGAGGTATCAGAAGAACATAAGCCCTCGAGAGACATATGGAAATCTTGGAGGGGGAAATGAACTTTCAACATCAGGAGGGCTGGATTTGAGAAATAGTGTTGTCTAGGTTTTAAGAGGTAGCTTGCCCCTGTTTGTCGCCTAGGTTAAACAATAAATTGTCAACAAAAGTTACAAATACCTTACTAAAAATGATATACTGAACTTGATAGAATGTCAGAGTCACTTACATAATGGAAAGAGTACAGGAGAAAGATGTGGAAGTTTTGGGTTTCAGTTGTGTGGTATTAAATCATTCTGCGACTGGGGGAAGACACCTAACTATTTTGAGCAGCCATTTCCTTATATGTTAAAAGGTGAAGAAAACGAATTATTTATTGTCTCATTTGGAGAATGGCTCATATTACCACTAAGATGTCCTGGGTAGGAGTGCAGAGTTTGGAATCTGAAACACTCATTTGAATAGTACCTATGCTTGCATTTAGCATCTTGACCTTCACTAGCTGGACAACATAGTAGCCACTTAAATTTCTAATCCTTACTTTCCTTATGTATAAAATGGTAATAATAATACCTATGCTTTGGATGGTTTGGGGAAGATTAAATATTTTATTTAGGTAAGTACCTGTCTCAGAGATGTTTGATACATATTAGACATTTCTTTTTGTTTCATTTTAAAATGAGAAAAGAACAAAAACAATGATACAGAATTTCAAAACAGCATTATAGGAGACTACCAAAGGTTAATATATTTCGGATTATTATATTCAAAGTAGTTTCTTAGATTACAAACATAGGCATGAAAAAGTGATCAAACAATGAAAGCACAAACCATTCTTTTTGATGAACTGACAGAGATTAGTAGTATAATTATTGTATGTATATATATAATAGAGATTAGAAGTATATTATTGTATATATATTAGTAGTATAAATATGCATCATATCTATCTATCTATCTATTTGTCTATCTATATATCTATCTATTTCCCTTCATTCTTTGCTCCTTTTCCCCATTCTCGTTGTTCTTTCCTTTTGAGCAATTTCTTCCCTTTTCACTTTTACAGTATCTATTGTACATTTTGGATCTCATTTACTCTTTCAGTTTTTTACACTAGGGAGACAATATGATATTGACACATGTGAGTCTGATTTATTTCACTTACAAATATGGCCTCAAGTTGCATCCATTTACCTATAAAAGCCTCAAGTTTATCCCTCTTTATAACTGAGTAGTACTCCATGTATAAAGTACCACATCTATTTTACCTATTCTGTGGTTGATGGACATTTGGTTTGTTTCCATTTACAAATTGTGCTGCTGTAAACATGGGTGAACATATATCACTGTGTGTGTTATGATATTTTCAATTCTTCTGGGAAAATATCTAGAAGGGGAATAACTGGGTCGAATGGCACCTTTAAACCTAGTATTTGAGGAATCTCCGCACTGATTTCTTACCAGTCTACAGTCCCACCAACAGTGGAGAAAGGTTCCTTTTCCCCACAGTCCCACCAACATCTGTTATTGGTTGATTTCTTGATGATAGTCATTGTTTCTTTTTTTTACCTGAGAGATTATTTTTGCTCTAATTTTCCCTATAGCCTCATGGATTTGTTTCTTTTCTTCACTTGTATATTTTCAGAGATTTCAGGTACATATCTTCCAATGTCTTCTATGTTGATGTCTTCTGTGTTTGTTCTGGATGGGTTGGAGGTCTGAGATTGCATTTTGCTTTTTTGTCTTGTCATTTTCACTTCTTGGTTCATATTTTGGTCTTTTCAGTTTTGCTAGTCTCGCCTGTCCATTGTGTGCATTTTAGTCAGTGTCCTATTCTGTGACTGGCTTTCACCCAGTTGCCAGGTCCCACAGTGTAGGGAAGGGACCAGTCACCTGAATTCCTCCTGTGGGGCCAGTTGGGTGAGTTGTGGATTCTTCCTGGGCTGACTAGTGTAGGATTATTGATGTGAACCAACCCTTAGCTCATGTTGCTATTGCTGTTTCAGAATTTTCCAGGCTGCCAGACCTACCAGTCCATGGTATGCACCTGCCCCAGGGCCCTACTGTGTTACTGGGGGTCTTGCAGGCCCACCTGAGTTCCACCAGGTAGGGGGAAGCCTCATTGGCACTTTTTTTTTTTGTTTTTTTGCGGCACCGGGGATTGAACTCACAGCCTTGCGCCTGCCAGGGCAGGCGCTTAAGCCACTGAGCCAAACTCCTGGCCCTGGTTTTTTGAGGCAGGGTCGCACTATGTAGCTCAGGTCGGCCTTGCGCCGCGTTGTAGCCCAAGCCGGCCTCGAACTCACAACGCTCCACCTACCTCAGCCTCCCGAGTGCTGG
>RJWM01001835.1:76602-143334 GCA_004363535.1 Dasyprocta punctata | reverse complement strand
ACCTCGCGCCTGCCAGGGCAGGCGCTTAAGGCACTGAGCCAAACTCCCGGCCCTGGTTTTTTGAGGCAGGGTCGCATTATGTAGCTCAGGCCGGCCTTGCGCTCGCGTTGTAGCCCAAGCTGGCCTCGAACCCACAACGCTCCGCCTACCTCAGCCTCCCGAGTGCTGGGATTAAAGGCGTGCGCCACCACGCCCGGCTTTGTAATCATTTTTATATGAATATTTTTGGGTCGTGGGATGAATCATCTGAGTTTGCATTATTTCATATAGGGAAATTTGTTTCAATATGTAGTGTAAGTTCTTTGGATTACAAGCACGTTTCTGGAATGAATTATGTTCACAACCCAAGGTTTCACTGTGTATTTATGTGTTTGTGAGTTTTTCTTAATTTTTACTATTTTAATATTTTCACTGCATTTGGAAAATTATCTGAGTTTGGGAACCACTAAAGAGAAAAAAAAAAAAAGATATGAAAATAGAAGGGCAACTGTTGGAGAAGAGGAAGGGGATCAATGGAAGGGGAAAGGGAAGAGGACCAGAGGGTAGCTAAGATCAGAGTATGGCATACACATGCATGAATATGCCACAGTCAGACTTGTTATCTATATAACTAGTGTGCACTAATAAAATTATTAAGATTATTTTAAAAAAGAAATGGTGGTGCTGGGGATTGAATCAAGGGGCCTGCACATGTTAGGCAAGGGCTCTACCACTGTTCTACATCCCTAGTCAGTATTTTCAAAACATTTTTATTTGCAGGCAGGCCTTACCCCTGTGATCCTCCTGCCTCAGTCTCCTGAGTAACTGATTACAGGCACGTGCTACTCTGTGCCAGGCTATTACTGATACTTTTAGTGATGATCCTACATAATAAAGAAAAATTTAAATTATAACACTAAAAGGAAAAAAATTGTATATTCCCTTGACTCATAAACAGGTGTTTTATTTTGTTTTGTTTTGTTTGAGAGAAGGTCTTGCTTCCCAAGTGCTGGGATTACAGGGGTGCACCACTACATCTGGCACATAAACAGGGTTTAAACAGAATTCATATCTACATGCACACTTAAGTTTTTAAAGTTCTATTCAAAACAGTATAATTTTGCATATGTATCTTCTGTTTGTAAAGGAAAAGATGTATAAGACATTTTAGAATGCTTTGCATCCAGAACATGGGTTAAAAAAATTTGGTATCTGAAAGTTACAAATGTTTGTGAATTAAATGATTTATTTCAAAAACAGTGCTAACAAATTTCTCTCTTTTTTTTTTTTGTGGCACCGGGGATCAAACTCATAGCCTCACGCCCGCCAGGCAGGCACTTAAGCCACTGAGTCAAATTCTTGGCCTTAGTTTTTTGAGACAGGGTCGTACTATGTAGTTCAGGCTGGCCTTGCCCATGTTGTAGCTCAAGCTGGCCTCGAACTCACAATGCTCCTCCTACCTCAGCCTCCCAAGTGCTGGGATTAAAGGCGTGCGCCACCACGCCCGGCTACCAAACAGATTTCACTCTTCACTGAAAGACAATTAAAAAGAAATATACATTTCCTATCCTTAGGTGAGTAACTTTAAAAAAATTAAGCTCTTTGGTCTGAGGGTATAGCTCCATGGTAGAGAACTTGCCTAGCATGAGTGTGGTTCTGGGTTTGATCCTTGGCATTGGAAAAAAATTATAATAATGATTAAACTCTTGATCCTGAGCCTTGTATTTTTTCTAAGAAAAAAGAGAGGCAACCCACTCAAGATCCCTTCTGTCTCTCTCTGACAGAAGCTTTCTTTCTCTCAATAAATCCTGCTCTTAAAAAAAAATAAAGAAAAAGTCATCTAGTGATGATTTTTTAGAGGTGCAATCACAACTCTTGGTGATAACAGAATTCAGTATAACAGTAACAGTAAAATAGTAATAATACTAAGAAGAATAAGCATTATCAGGTATTAATAGTAAATAGGCATTAGTATTATTATTTTTAGCCATTTTTTTTTCTTTTGTGATGCTGGGCATTAAAACGAGGTCTTCATGCATGCTAGGCAAGCTCTTTACCACTGAGGTACACCCTTAGCCCAATCAATCCAAATTCTACTGCACCGAATGGAGGATTTCAATAGATAAGGTTACTATAGATGTTCATTGCTTTAAAAAATATATAAAAAATAGGAAATTAAGTGGCATTTCAAAACTTCTTAATACCTGAATGAGTTAATGAGTGACAAAAGGATAGAAATACAATTTAGAAGTAATTGCAGGGCATTGCTATGTTGCCAAGGTAGGCCCAAAGCTTCTGAGCTCAAGTGATCTTCCTGCGCCAGCCTTTCAAGTAACTGGGACCACAAATTCATGTCATTGCACCTGAATGGATAAATTTTTATGTTCTATAAAAAATGACCCATGGTTTTCTTGGTCTTTTTGAGACACAGTAGCCCAGGCTGGCCTTGAACTCGCAGTGATCCTCCTGCCTCAATTGAGATTACAGGCAATGTGGCCCCATGCCAGGCTAAACTGTGTCTTTAAAGAATATAGTTAAAACAAGAAGGAACAGAGGATTAACCTTGTTTCTCAGTCACAAACTGTCATAATTCAAGCCACAAAACACTAATTCTTACAATTGGAAACACCACAAAGAAATAAAATTTAAATGTTATTGCCTTTGTATACTGAAGTGTATTTACATTTATTCCGCTAAACGGAATTTTTTGATATTAATTAAAATCATTATATATATTAGTTGGTTGAAACAGATGAATTATTTGTAACAATCTATATAGTGTATAGTACATTTAATTACAAATTTCATCAATAATCTTGGTTGCTGAAAGTCAGTACCTTGCACTTATCAACTTCTTCCTCAATTTTCTCAACAATAGCTGCATCCAGAATTTGTAAATCACAAGATGAACGAGACAAAGTACTAACGGGATGTCCTTTTAGCCAAGTAATAATTTCTTGAACTTTCTCGGAACTACAGCAAAAACAATAAATTTTTCACAATGATTAAAATTTTTAAGAGCTTATATAAAAGAACTGATAAAAATTTTCTGAGAACTGTTATAAACTTATATAATTATTAAATCACTAAACTTAATTGGGTATTACAAATCTGTAATAAATATGGACATGTTACCTCTCAATAATACAAAACCCACAAAAATTAGTTTAAAAATTTTTAAGATACAAACAAAATTGACCTAGGGAGATCCTGTCTCAAAAAAAAACAAAAAACAAAAAACAAAAAACAGAAAAACAGAGAAACAAAATAAAAATTCCATAGCTCTCTTAAAGCATAAATGAAATAACAGAAAACAAAAGAAATAAAAAATTCTTGATAACTTAGCTATAACTTTCAATGGAACCACTAAGTTGAACTATGAGACAATAAATAACACAGATCTTTCTTACCCATTCTCATTTTCTCCAGGCCAAATGTCATCTTCATAGAACACATCCTCTTGACTATTTTTGGCTATATAACTAAATAGTTCTGGAGCTCTAGCCAAACAAAAATCAAACACATTGTTTTAAAAATAAATGAGTAATGTCACATAAATTTCCTATGCAATAATTTCACATCCTAATGGGATGAGTGTTAACTGATTTGTCAGCAGTAATAGGCTGAATCCTAAATCACCAGTAAGGGAAATCAATGAGAAACAGATTTAATTATAAGAAAAGGCAAAATACTATCTCCTTCATGTTTTATTAACTGTACTATTAGGCAAGCTGCTAAATCTCAGTTCAATGTCTCTGAGTTTGTCAACTGTCATGTTGTATGCACAATTAACTTTTACAGTTGCAAAAGTAAAAACAAAACAAAAAATAAACCACACACACAAGGAGCAAGATGATGTAAACCATAGGCAACTGCAAAAGCTCAGGAATTATAGGCTCTTGGTATATTTGAAGAGTGTACATGGGATTGAGATTCGTAGGATTTTGGTTGAACATTTAAGTAACAAGCAGACAGTCATGTGGTTACTTGCCTACTATTCCAGCGTAAGACCTGTTGTTTACATTTAAGAAATCAAAAAGGAGCTACTTTAGCCTTGGGTACACCAGACACTGGAAGTTGGGGTTGGGTGCAAGAAGAGGACAGGTGCCACACTGAAAACAGAATTAATCAGTGTCAGCTACACAACATGTCATTAGGAAGAATAATACCTCCAGGAAGCAGACTTGGAAGTAAAACACGCCAGGAGTCTAACGTAGAGTGCATGTGGGGTCAATACCAGTGGAAGGGAAAAAAGGAGAAGGAAACAGAACTGGGCAAAAGGAGAAGCTGAACTATAATTCATTTTCAATGAGTCTTTGGCCAGTCCAATAAAGATCTCAAACTAGAATGGTCCTTCAGACTTTTCTGAACTGGGACCAGTAGGTTGTTGTTGGGCCTTCACACCTCCCCTGATGAGGCACTGGATCTGAGGAGGTTGTGGAAAGGGGGTATAACTTTAGGTGAACTACTACTAGTTCTCTTCATTCGGGCAATTCACAAAGAGAGTTTGCAACTGAGAGCTGTCAGTAGCATTTACTGCCATTAGGAGAATAGGTGCTCTAGTCCTAAAGAGAGATTTGACTGGCTTGTTATATTATCTGCTGGGTAACAAGATTCCCTTTCCCCTGTTAATTTCCAGTATACTAGCAGTCATTTTTGACCCCAATATCTATTGTACAAGAAAACAACTGGAAGATACCTCTTTGGGAAGACTAACCAAAGGAAAAAGTACACACACAGGGTAGTGACATAAGGAGGTCCTCTTTAGAAGTAAAAAAGTCGTATGGAATAAGACCCTCTCATGCCCCAAATTTCCAATTGGCTTTCTAGTACCTCATTCTTAAATGTAATCAGATATCAAAAAATCATCAGTCAGATAAGTTAAAAAAATATTTAACATAAGAGGGAACACCAAATCAAATGGAGAGAGGTGTTCGAGAAAACGAAAAACACGATTAAAAAAAAAAAAAAAACAAACACCCAAAAACCATTGGGTGCGGTGGTGCCTGTATAATTCTAGCTGTGGGTGAGGCTGAGGCAGTAAGATTAAAAGTTCAGGCCCACTCTGGGCAATTTAGAGAGATTCTGTTTCAAAAAGCGGGTTAGAAGTATAGCTCAGTGTGAAAGTTCTGGGTTTAATCTTCAGTACTGGGGGAAAAAAAATCTATAATTACTATCTGCAGAGAATAAAAATAAAACATTCTATTCACCATGAGATGATGCTATAAAAAGGAAAAGAATCTGGGGGTGTAGTTCAGTGACAGTCTTTGCCTTCAACGTGCAAGGTCCAAGGTTGGTACTGCAAAACAAACATCTCAGAGGAATATCCAGAAAAGACTTTGAGAAATAAAAACAATTAAGTAAAAATTAAAAAGAAGACAATGTGAAGACACACAGGGAAGATGAGGACTGGAGTGTTGCATCCACAAGCCAAGGAACATATAAGGCTATAAAAAGCTAGAAGAGAGGCAGTTCAGTGCCTTCAGAGGCACACGGCCCTGTTGGTATACTGATACTGGCCACCAGAACTGTAAGACATAAGGTGTGTGTTGTTTAAACCACCCAGTTTGTGTATTTTGCTATGGGACTTCTAGGAAACGAATACAAGGATCCTCAACCAGAGGGTTAGAAACCAGTGGAACAATGGAAAGAATAAGAAACTGTGAATCAGAAGTGTACGTACGTATTTCCTGTAAATCTCTGTCACTAAGTAATCCAGCTAACATTAAATATTAATTCACTTATTAAAGAAATGTTAACACAAATGTGCCACTGCCCATGTTGCTAATGAAAATATCTCCTTGTAAAACTGGTGTAAATAAGCCAAAATAAGTAATACATTCATAAGTTTTTGGATGCCTAGTGGGACCTTCCTAGACACTTACCTCTCTAAGTATTCTGCAAGAAGCTGTTCTGCTGCAGATGAGTACATCCATTCACTTCCAACTTTCTTAGTATATCCAGGTACCTCCTCATTTTTTTTGTTGAATTTGAGATTCAAACCCACATTTGCCTTATGGTCTCCATGAGGGCTGAATTTAAACCACACACACAAATTTTAAAGTCTGTTCAAGCAATAGAACATTTTGTTTTCAAATCTTAGAAAAGTTCTTTTTCAAAATGGTTTTCTGAGACAGAAGTTTTTTATGTATCCCACCCTGGCTGTAAATTGAGGATCCTCCTGCTTCAGCCTCCCAAGTGCTGGGATTCTAGGAATATGCCCCCATGCAAGGCTGATTTGATTATTCCTTTATATTCTAGTTACTATGGTTATTCCCAACTAGCAGTAACTGAAAAACCAGAAGAAAGGTTTCAAACTTCAAGTCAACAAAGCATGTAAATTAATCAGGTAATTACAGAAGAAAATGAATAACAAAATGTAAGGAAGTATATTACTGAGGTTCGCACATACCCTCTGATACCTTTTTTCAAGGTTCAACTTGTTAGCTGCTAAAAATAAAAACTGTCTTTTCAATCATCTAAAACACATGGTATTCAGATAAAAGATCACCATCAAAGGCATTTATGTACAATTTTAAAAGAAAATTCACAGCAAATAATAAGGAAAATAAATACTGAAATATTAAACATTTAATCTTTATCATTTTATTTTTTTGCCATTTAAGTAAATTTCTCTAACAAAAACTTACTTTCTCCTAGATCCTCTTCCAATAAAAATACTTCCTGTAAACCTTGAAACAAGGTATCCACTTACTCCAAGGCGACTGGCCAACACATATCCTGGGTTGTACTTTATAGAATATTTCTTTAAATATAAAAACAAAAAGGTCAATTATAGAAACACAATTTACTTGAAATATTTCTTTACCTTTAAAATTGGAGATAATCAAGACATCACCATTGTATTGTGGCAATATAAAGATTCTCACTTAGTTTCACTTCCCCTCCTTTTTAAAAAGATTTGAAGGCAGAATTTTTCTGTGTCTCTTTCCCAAGGATGGATGAAAGGGAGAGGAAATATACAGATTGTGAAACTCTCTCAAGAAATAAGCTGTAGTGCTTGGGAGGCTGAGCCAGGAAGATCACCGTGAGTTTGAGGCCAGCCTGGGCTATATAAACAAGTTCAAGGCCAGTCTGAACTACATAGTAAAATCCTCCTTCAAACAAACAAACAAACAATCCCCACAAAAAACAAAACAAGAAAAGAAATGAGAAAAAGTTGTACTCTAAGTATTAAACGGCAAGCTCCACAGGAATTTTTTTCCCACCAATTACTGGCAGAATTGAACCCAGAGCCTCACATATGCTAGGCAAGTACTCTACCACTGAGCTTACAACCCCAGGCATTTAAAATCTTTTTTACTTTGAGGTAGGGTCTCACAAAGCTGCCCAGGCTAGCCTTAAACTTGTGATCGTCCTTCCTTAGCCTCCCAAGTAGCTGGGATTACAGATGTATGCCAAGTTCATTTTTTTTTAAAATTTATTTTCACACTCTGAGAAGTGCCTAGCAAACGACCTGGGACCAAATGAGGCCTCAATAATTATTATATTAAATTAAAACGTAAGTATGTGAGCAAAATAATTGCCATGGAGGGAAATTAAAGATGTTCTTATATGGATATTATTAATATTGCTTCTTCCTAATAGTATCATTACATGAAAAAAATAAGTGTGAAAAAATAAGTGCATATATGGCAACTTATTCGGGCCCCCTCCTGCTTCTCAGGAGCTAATGCTATTGCCCATCCCTATTCCCCATTCTTTTTCTCCAATAAAATTTCCTACTCCTAAAAAAAAAGGTATGTAGAGACGCATGATTAATATATACCATGACATTAAACTTAATTTGCATACTTCAGGGAGGAAACTATAAATATATATATATTTTTTTGCGGCACCGGGGATTGAACTCACAACCTCGCACCTGCCAGGGCAGGCGCTTAAGGCACTGAGCCAAACTCCCGGCCCTGGTTTTTTGAGGCAGGGTCGCACTATGTAGCTCAGGCTGGCCTTGTGCTCACGTTGTAGCCCAAGCCGGCCTCGAACTCACAACGCTCAGCCTACCTCAGCCTCCCGAGTGCTGGGATTAAAGGCATGCACCACCATGCCCGGCTTATAAATATTATTAAATTAAAAAAGAAAAAAACAAGTTGCAGATGATAATAATTTTTTTTTTTTTGGTCTTTTTGAGACAAGGTCTCGCTACGCAGTTCAGTCTAGTCTTGGGCTAGCTTTGTAGTCCAGGCTGGTTTCAAACTCGCAAAAATCCCCTTGCCTCAGCCTCTCAAGGGCTGGGATTACATGAGTGCATCATCACACCCAGGTGATAATAATTTTTAACCAGTAAGCAAATGATCTACAAAACCAGTACCAATTGAGGTTAACTTTTGTGTGTTCCTTATATAATGTATATGGAAATAACACATAATAAATGTTTATTCATGAATTATGTCAATTTATATTATTATTTTAAGTTCATTTGTGACATGAATATAAAGAAACTATTATCAAAGATCCCACAAATTTCAAAAGATTGGTAAGCAATTAAAACAGCCACCATTATTTTACTGATGAATTCCTAAATGGGCAATTGTTTTTGGTGGCCCGGAATACACAGTTAATACTAAAATGTGTAAATATGTTAATAAAGAATGTAACACTGTTTCATAAAGAACACAGTAAGATTTAGCAATAATATAATGCAAATCAAGTATGTTTTTCAGAATAGATCAGAAGAATTAAGAATTAAGGTAGTATTTATCAATCACAAGTAGTAAATTCCTTCCATCCTTCCTTCTTCCTTCCTCTTCTTACTCGTCCTCCCTCCTTCTCTGCCTCCCTCTCTCCCTTCCTTTTCTTTATTTTTTGGTATTGGGGATTGAACCTAGGGTCTTGTATATGTCAGGTAAGGGCTCAATCACCGAGCTATACCACCAGCCTAGTGCCATTTTTCTAATAATCATTTGGAAATGTCTAAACACACATTCAGTTACCGTAATTGGTATGGGCTACTTGCACTTAGTGCCCAGGGGCCACCGATACCAGTGTGCTCCTATATAGAGAAGAGTGTATATGTGACAAAAACTGATGCTCTAGACACCAATAGTATTATGTTTAGCTATGCAATAATTACAAATTAAATAGTCATAACTAATGTAGAAAATATAAACCATATAGCTGGGAATATTGGGGTACAGAAAGAGTGGCTTGAGTTAAAGTTAAAAGAAAGGAATTTTAACTAGTCCTTCCATCCTTTACTGATTCTCTGAACAAATTCCAACTTCTCTGTCTAATAGGCTTCCCTGCTTTTTTTTTTTTTTTTTTGAGACAGGGTCTTGCTATGTATGTAGTACAGGCTTCTTGACTTTGTTTAAGTAGCCCACACTGGTGATCTCCTGCCTCAGCCTCCTGAGCGCTTGGATTACAGGGATGTGTTACCACCTCCAGCTTCTGCTGGTTTCTTTTCTATGCTAACTTCTTTTTCCAATAGAGACCTTAAAGTAAGATTGGAGGTACATCTCTATCTTCCATACATAAAGTTTCCTCAGGAGTGTGCTGATGCTTAATGTGTTAAACTTACCCCATTTTAACAGGGGAAAAGGAGGCCAATGAACATCTTTAGAGAAAAAGTCCTAAAAAGGACACTTAAATGCAGTTTCTTAGGATTCTCTAGGGTTGAGACTGTTCATTTTTAGCAGGATAAACAACTTTAGCAGAAAGGTCATTTGCAATTTTTAATTAAAAATGCAGGTTTTGAATTACAGTGAAAGGTCTAAAAAACTGAAACCTATTCCCAGAGGGTATTTTAATCAATGTGTCTCTTACAAGTTTGATCACAATAATCCAAAATAAAACTATGGATTAATAATGGGTTCATTTTTAGTATTTTAATGGATAAAAAAAAAATCAGTGATTTTCCCCCTAAAAACTTCACATGAATTTGTGGTGTGTATGTGTGTGGTGCTGGATATCAAACCCAGGGACCTGTACATGCTAAGGCAGAGTGACATGAATTTTTAGGCACTGCCCCACCCCAGCACTAAAGACCAAACCCAGAATTGCTCCACTCCCGAGCCACATTCCAGTCCTGTTTATTTTGAGACAGGTATCACTAAGTTACCCAGGCTGGCTTTGAATTTGCAATCCGCCTGCCTCAGCTGGGATTATAGGAGGCATGAGCCACTACGTGAGGCTCCATGCTTATTCTTAAAGTATCTGAAATAAATTTAAAGGAGGTGGTAAAATAGCCTTCTAATATTTTAAGATTATTGCCTTCAAATGAAGTAATATGAGCTACTGTACTCACGTGCTGGTTCTGTATCAAAGCATCAAGATTGGGTTCACATGGAATGCTGAAAACCACACGAATTCTGCCTTCCGTAATCACATCACCTGAAACCTGAACCTGGGAGGTTAAAAAAAATCAGTTATGTTTTAGTCTCTTCCATTCAATTTTATTTATTTTTCTAGTTATTTGAATGGGTATTACTTCTAAAATAGTCTGACACGTGTAAATATTGTATTATTGCATTAGTGTGAGAAGCTGAAAGAATATGTGTATGTGTATGTATAGGTGTATAAAAAAATAGTTAAGATAGTTATACTACTGATTTCTCTAAATTCATTGAAGAGGAAGACTTGTGCTGGTATTGTTCAGACAACTGAATGCAGATGTCTTGTGCTCTGGGTGAATGATCTGGGGATGACAATGTGCAACGTATGTACACTGTTGCCCCAGATTGACGTGTCTTGGAATGTAGCTTTAGTTTTTTTTGGCTTTTTCGCCTTGAAATAAAATTGCATAGTGGAAATTCTCCTGGAATTTGTAAGTAGAAATGATACAATATTATAAATTTAAGTCATTTTATCCTGGCTTTATTATTTTTTTAATTTAAATTTTTTTTTTATTTTTATACCCTGGCTTTAAAAGCTATTAATTATCATTATTTCAATGATGTAAGAAATTTCAAAGTACCAAAATGTTGCAAAAATAAAAACATTACTGAGAACACTTGAAAATATTTACCTAGATTCATCTATTGTAAACATTTTTGGGGGGTATTGGGACTCAAACTCAGGACCTTGAGCTTGCCAAGCAGGCGCTTATGCCACTGAGCTATATCCCCAACCCTTATTGTTAACATTTTAAAGAAAACTGTTCTAGCATTTATGTACTGAGTATATGTTCACATACATATGATTATGTATCTGAACCCTTTGAGAATATATTATATACATCATGTTTCCTACCTTTAAATATTTTTGGTATTTACTAAGAAAGATTTTGTTTTAAAGCCACAATAGTTAAACATATAAATTTACATTAATATAATACTTTCATCAAAGTTATTTGCTATATTCCAATTTTGTCAACTACTCTCATAATGTCTTTTTTTTTGTCTTTTTGAGACAGGGTCTCACTATGTAGTTTGAGCTGGCCTTGAACTTGCATCAATCCTGCCCCAGCCTGAGTACTGTGATTACAGGTGTGTGCCACCATGCATGGCATAATGTCTTAATTGGAATTTTTTTCTCCCTGTCCTACATGATCTAGGGTAGGATCAGATATTGCATTTAGTTGCCTTGATATATCCAGAGCTTTTTAAAATACTACTGACATTTTGAAGAACACAATTCATCTTTTCCTCTTCAATCTGGTATTCTCAGTCCATCCACTTGCTAGCTTTTCCTACTCACCCTGTACTAGGAATTAAACCAGTGTGTTCTACCATTGACCTCTCCAGCCCATTAATATTTTCTGAGACGCACTGTCCAGGTTGGTCTTGAACTTGTGATGCTCCTGCCTCAACCTTCCAAGAAGCTGGGATTATAAACTCACTCCCCCCTCCTTTTTTTTTTTTTTTACAGTTCTTTATTTTGAAAAAGAAAAAAGTTCTTTATTTTAGGTTTTTCTGATGCTTCTTTGGAATTAGGTTAAGATTGCATATTATCAGTCGAAACACTGCATAAGTGATATGTCCTTGCTAGGACATACACCTGCAGGTACAGGACATTCATCTGTCCCTCACTGTGACACTATCTTTGATCATACAGCCAATATGTTGCTCACCTTCATTAGTGCACAATTACAGTATTTTTGTTTCTCTTGCAACTAATAAATAGTATGTGGAAAGATACTTTAAGGTGATGCAAATATTTCCATGTATCTTTTTTAATGTGAGTCACTAAATTGTCCAGATTGGGTTCCATCTTCCTGCCTCAACCTCCCAGAGTGCTGCAATTACAGATGTGCACAACTGTGTCTGATTAGGATTTGAATTCTTTATTGCCCATCTCCTGATGTTAACTTGTTCAAGATTAAAGATACTCAGTCAAATACTATGTCCCTAAGTTATATGAATCAATTCTTCCTTATTTTACCCCCTTGGTAACACATTTTGAAGACAAATAAAATAATTGCATTAACTTGAAACAAGAGACAAGTTTAATTAGAAACAAATCTGAAACTAACTTCTCCTGTGCAGCCATAATAAGGAGTCCCCAGCATAAACACCACGCTTCCAGGAGGAAACAAATCATCCAATGTTTTGATACTGGAGAAACGAGAGTCGAAAGCTCGGATGTCCTATGTAAAATGAAGTATAAAAATAAAATCAGTCAAAACTTCTATAAATTGACATCATTTTTTTCCCTCTGGGATTATGGCTATGCTGTTTGCAAATATCAAATGTAAAAATTTTCTAAATAACAACAATAGAATCTACACTCTTCTAGGTCTTTCACATATTGTTTTCCCATCCCCTTAATTCTCAATATGATTTTCTGTGGCAGAGACTATTATCAGTCTTGTATGACAGATGAAGAAAGGAAAGGACACATTAGAGGGGATGAATCTTCCTCAAGATTACATAGGAAAGACAGCTCAGGAAAGTCTGCACTTTTTTGCGTGTGTGATATTGGGACTGAATTCATGATGTTTGCATGGGGCCTTTTTGGATGTTTTATTTTTAGACAGGGTCTCCTTAAGTTGACAGTTCAGGCTGGATGCAATCTGTCCACCGTAGGCCTTCCAGAGTGCTGGGATTACAGGAGTGAGCCACCATATCCCTTTCAAGAAGAAACTGCTACATCTTTAATTATTACACATCTTCTACCCCCAAAATTACAGGATCATGAAATATAGCAGTCCCTCCTTACCGTCTAAGATACCCCACGCCACTGTGGTCTGAAACTAGATAGTGCCAAACACTATATATACTATAGTTTTTCCTATACACATGATAGTTTATTTTGTATGTATGTATGTATTTATTTATTTATTTATGAGACAGGGTCTTGCTATGTAGCTCAGGCTGGTCTTGAACTTGCTATATAGCCCAGGCTCATCTTAAACTTGTGGGGATCCTCCTGCCTCAGCCTCTTGAGTTCTGGGATTATAAGTGTGTGCCACCATGCCCAGCTTCTATGATAGTTTAATTCATAAATCAGGCACAGTAAGAGAGTACAACAATTAACAATAGAATATTTATAACCATATACTATAAGAAAAGTTATGTGAATATGGTATATGTCTTTCTAAAAATATCTCGCACTGTTCTCATCTTTCTCCTCATGATAATGTGAGATGATCACATTGCTTAGGCACTGGCTTGCCTGATGAGATGAAGTGTGGTGAAAGACTAAGCACTTCTCATGAACTGTGGTATTAACTTTTTCAGTCTGAATTGCAACAGTAAAAGTAATGGATTTCTCTTCCCTTCTTCACAACTTTGTGGATAGATTTGTTACCATAATGTTAGCAACCTCAGCATATGATTCTTCTTTGTTCCTTAAGAAGTCAAGAACCTTCATTTTTTCCTTAAAGGAAGCATGTTATTGCTTCTCGTTGGCATATTCTACCTGTCAGTATTCCTACTCTTGTACTTTGGAACCATTTTTAAGTAAAATATGAGTGACGGGACATACATGCTGTGATATATTAACAGTCTAGTATGGAGATGGCTATTAGGGGATCAATGGTTGGATAGGGCACAGAGCAGTGATGGCGAACCTTTAGAGCTTTCAATGACACAAATACCCATTGTGGCTCACGTGGCATAGGATGGCCACCACTGATACACAGCGTGGATAGGCCAGAGAAGGGAATGGCAACACAAGATTTCATCACAAGATTCAGAGTGGTATGCAATTCGAAACTTGCAAATTGTTTAATTCTGTCATTTTCCATTTAATATAGACACTGGCTGACTCCATGCAAATTTATCCACAGAAAGCAAAACCTTGGATAAAGGACTACTGTATTTAAAAAAATTTATTTATTTACCATATCTAAGATTATTAACACAGAAGTAAATGCCTTTTATGTGCATTAGTTAAAGGCAAATTTTAAGAACAAAAATATAAAATCCAACAGTTTAAGTTAATGCTGAAGATATTTTTAGACATTAAGTCTTTAAAAATTTAGGGCAAGTTTCTGTATTACACATACTTTTTTCAGAGCATATAGTACTCCTTATTTAGAATAACATATTTAGAGCCCAGAGTGCAGCGCACCCTACAGGTGGTGAACCCCACCGAGTCAGCCAGCCTAGTGTGTGGCGCATGCCACAGGTGGGATCAGGCAGCCTGTAAAAATCCAACACAGTGAGAAATAAAGCCAGTGAGTGAGCCAAGAGAGACAAGGTCAGGCTCAGGTGTGGGTGCACACGTAGAGAGTTGGTGGGACCAGTGAGATGGAGACCAGGCCCTGGCCGAGGTGCACATGCAGCCTCAGATGAAACCAGCAGTGTGGAAGAGTGAAGCACCAGTGAGGGGCCAGCAGTTGGTAAGTTAGGTGACCCAGTCTAGTGCTTCTTCGGCACACAGACACGCAGAATAGAAGCAGGTGGGACTGTCATTCTATATCAAAGGGATCTGGAGAACTCCAGCAAGAGCCCAGTCCTAGCCCCCACATCCAGAGGCCAAGATCAGCTCTGCACCCAGCACAAATCCTACAGCAGATGGCTGGAGTACACAGCATATTTCTGGGAACTGACTTAGATACTACCACAGACCTGTGAACATCAGAGGATCTTTACTACATTTATTTCTGTTTGTCTGACTGGTTACCATTTTTGTATCTGGTTGGGGTGTTTTATTTTGTTTTTTGTGGCTATCTTTGTTTTGGTTGGGTTTCAGTTTTGTTGTTGTTGTTCTTTCCTTCTCTCTTGTTTTCAGTAGTTAGGTTTATTACCTTTCTTTTTGTTTTCTTCTACTTGTATTCTTTCTCTCTTCAACTGTCTCTTGAAATCATGATATCTTCAAGTGAGTAAAGATTATCTCTTTTCTTTCTGAGTCACTTCAAAACTCCTACATTTTCTCTTTCAGCCTTTCTCTCATGTGTCCTCCAACTTTCCAAAACTTGGGTGATCACCCTTTGTTGTTCAGCCTTGCTTATATTGTATCTGACCTCAATAATCTCTCTATCCTGTCCTCTTCCCCTCTTGACACCATTCCCAACCTTATGACAAAGTAAAACCACTTCAAAGGAGAAAATCATTCTGTACTTGTTGCTGGCATATAATGAATTTTGTTATATAACTGTAGAATCTGATCCTATGGTCAAAGGTATCACGTTAATAGTCACTACAGTTTGTTAGTAGTTCAGCTGTACTTGATGTTATTGCTAGCTGAACTGCTTTAGCCCTTGTGGGTATCTTCCCAAAAGAATTGAAAACATCAGCAATATATATGCACCCATGTTTATAGCAGCACAATTTGTAATAGCTGAATCTTGGAAACAACCCAAATGCCCAACAACCAAGGAATGGATAAAAAAGGTATGATAATTTTATACAATGGAGTAGTACTCAGTCATAAAGAGATAAACCTGAGACTTTTATAGGTAAATAGATGCAACCTGAGACCATACTCATAAGTGAAATAAATCAGACTCTCCTGCATAAACATTGTACTCAGTCTCCCTGGTGTGAGAAACTGAAAAAGTAAATGAGGTCTAAAATGTACAACAGATATTGTGAGATGGGAAGAAATTGTTCAAAGGTAAAGGGGAATGAGGATGGGGGACAGGGGAAAGGATGGAAGGCAAAAGGGAAAAATGCGAGTCAGTTGCACTATCAGTGTCTCTTAGTTCACTGAAAGGGAAGGTTTGTGCTGATATTGATTGGAGAAATTTTACTGCCCATATCTTGTCCTCTGAATAGCTACTTTAATGATAACAATATGCAATGTATTAACTATAGTTATTCTATTGTTTTGCTATTAAATTTTGTTTTACCTTTTTTCCATTAAAATATATTCAGCAAATTATATTAAATAATAATCTCTATTACACACTAATGAATTAGTCTTCTTTATAAATATTAATATAACTTGATGGAGACTTACCCTGACAATGGTTTGATAAACAAAAGGAAGGATTTGTTTTGACCACTGCTTTTCTAGGCGAACCTCACCGTTATGATTTATTTGATATTTACGACCTGTGAGTAACTGAGCATACACAACTACAGATGTTTCATTTATTATTATTCCTTTTCTTCTCAAGTAGCTAAAAGAAATAAGAAAGAAATGTACATATAAGCTTATATATAGTCTAAGGTGATAATCATTATCCAAACTAGAAAAAACAAAAATTGATAAAATGATTATCAATTATGAAAACCCTTAACAAACTAAGAGTATAAGGGAACTTTCTTAAATTAAAAATATTAACAACAAGATTACAGTGACCATAATATTCAGTGGCAAATTATTTAAAGTTTCCTTTGGAATTGAGAATGAGACTGTAAATCAATGACAAAAATTACAACATAACAAGGAAAAGAATCAACCCAATTTTAAAAAGTTGCAGGCATTTCACAAAATAGTACAGTATGTACATTCACATAGCCAAAAAGCAAAAGAGGATGTTCAGTTTATTACTCATCAGGTAAATGCACATTAAACCAAAATGATACACTACTGTATAGAAAGGTATTCTGGATTGTTTTTCATTTGATTTTTCTTGACAGTCAGTGCCAAGTTAGAAATCTAACATTTCAACTTTTATTAAGTTACTTTTTTTGTTTTGTCATAGTGTCTCACTAAGTAGTTCAGTAGTCCAGAAGAACTTGTGGTGATTCTCTTTCTTTAGTCTCCTGAGTGCTGAGATTGTACCACTGTGCCTAGATTAAGGGTTACTTTTGAATTAAGTAAAACAGTATTTCATATTTCTCCGCACTCAGGATGCTAAGGTAGGAGGCTCATTGAGAGTTTGAGACCAGCCTGGGATACAAAGTGAGCTCAAGGCCAGCCTGAACTGCATAGCAAGAAACTGTCTCAAAAAAAAAAAAAAAAGAAACTCATAAATATCAGCCATAATCCTACTTACCTGAGGCAACCATAATAACTTTATATCTAACTTCCTTCAGTATTCTCTTTTTGATATGTAGTATTATTTAGAAGACATTTTCATTAAAGTGACAATAACTCTGTCATAAGTGATCAGCATATTTAGGCACTCTCTTAAATACCTCACACAACTCTATTACGTATATATTTTTATTTTACAGGTGACAAAACAGTTTTAGAGAGCTAAAATAATTTGTCCAGTATGTAAATGGCACTGCCAGAATATGAAAATAGGATCTCAAGCAGCAGAAGTGACCGTAAATGCTATCATACTTCACAAAATATGTCTAACCTGAGGAACAATAAATACATCCTCAAAACACTGCAACAAGACTGGGGATATAGCTCAGTGGCACAGCGCCTAGCGAGACCCTGTCTCAAAAAAAAAAAATCATACTAGTCTGATTATCTAAATTATAGTAAATTATCTTTTAAACCTTTCTGATAAATCAATTTTAGCATTAAGAAAGCAATTCTATATTTTAAAAAAATACAGTGCATCATTAATAGTTTTTTTTTTTTGTGTGTGTGTGGCACCAAGGATCAAACTCACAGCCTCGCGCCTAGTAGGCAGGCACTTAAACCACTGAGCCAAACTCCTGGCCCTAGTTTTTTGAGGCAGGGTCGCACTATGTAGTTCAGGCCAGCCTTGCACTCATGTTGTAGCCCAAGGCCTCGAACTCACAATGCTCCTCCTACCTCAGCCTCCTGAGTGCTGAGATTAAAGGCGTGCGCTACCACGCCCAGCTTATCATTAATAGTTTAATTATCCTTTTTATGTTGATCTACCTCTTGCTTGGTGGAGACACAGGGTGTTAGAGCTTTCACTCAAATTATATTCTCAGAGCAGCATCTTCATAAAGTTATTTTCCTGTTGCTTTTCCCAGATCTTCCATTCCTAAACCTTTTCACTCCACTATATCTTCAGTCTCTCCTTCCTTATCTGAGGTTAACACGTTCTCCACGTAGAGCTCTACTGAGTTCTAGTTGTTTTTATATCATATACCTTAAAACTAGGAGAGTGTGTTGATGTTCTCCTTACAACTCGTAACTTTCAAATCTGTAGTACTAAACTGTCCTACACTTTGCATTCTACCCTTATGTCATCATCCAGAATGACTTCAGTGCCCACTTGTAAGATCTACTTTATATCTAACTTCCTTCAGTATTCTTTTTGATATGTGGTATTATTTAGAAGACATTTTCATTAAAGTGACAATAACTCTGTCATAAGTGATCAGCATATTTAGGCACTCTCTTAAATACCTCACACATGATGATAGTAACACATTTTTATATGTTTACCTCCAGTAAGCTTCTTTTCATCCCACTTGAGGCAACTACTTTCATGGCTATGTTTTGGGTGTTGATATTCATGATTGTTTCACCCCCAAAATAACAAATTCAAGTATATTTTGTCTAATAATTTCTCTTTGCAGTATAACTTGCTTGTTCAACCACTCTGTTTATGACTTTAATTCAGTTTCATTTGGGCTATTTTCTACTTCTTTCAGAGTATTAACCCTCTACTCTCTTCACTTCTCTGTGTCTACCATCTCAGTAATATTCCTGCCAGTAATCTAAACTCCCCTGCCTCTTTTTCATTGTACTGCAACCACCTGGCAAAATCTAGAGGTTGTTAAGTCCAACTATCTGTCTTTTTTAGGAGTGTGATTGATGAACTGAGCTTACTGTCAAATCATAGGGCAGAATGTTTCACTGTAAATTCACGATCCTCAACTCAATACTGCCTATAATTCCACTATATTTTTATGATTGATACTTTCCCATTTTTTCCAAGAATTATCTTAAGTCTGCTTTTATTCAAATTTATGACTATATTCCCCCTTCTACCCTCTTCAATATTTTCAACATCTACTTAACAAATGGAAAAAAAAAAGGAATCAAATGAGAGTTCCTTATCATTCCCCATGTCAGTCACACAAACCAACCTGTATTTCCATCTCATCCTGTTAAAATATAAGAGCTATCTTCATCCCATTTAAGAATAAACCTGTCTTAGATACTTTCTCAATACTGGGACAAAATACGCAACACCTGTAACTTAAAGGAGGCGTTATTTTGGCTTCTACATTTTAGAGGTTACAGTCTAGTCAGCTGGCTCCAAGACAGAAAGGCCACAGTAAAAAGGCCTGGGCAGCAGCTCATCCCACAGCAGTCAGAAAGTGAAGAGAAGGGAGGACCTAGGGAGGGAGACACACCCTTCCAGATTACCTCCCAGTGATCCAGCTCAGAGCAGGCCCCCCACTCCTCAAAGCAAGTCAGTTGTAGCATCACCTGGATCTAATCAGCTTCCAAATGCTCCTCTTCTAAACACGTGAGGCTTCTGAGGGCCATTCCAGATCTACATCACAACATAAATCATTCCCTCTTCAAATGTACTGTTTGCTCTACCTGGCCATTGCACTTTTCCTTCTCACATGTTTTTACATGGTATTACACTTTGAATAAACCCAAAATCCAATCCACTCATTTCGATATCCTTCTTTAGTTATCTGTTTTTCTGTTTTGTTTTAATTTTTTCCATGACTATCACTCTTGATCATTCCTATACCCATTCTAGTTGGCTTTCAGTCAAATAAAATAGCTCTTGCATAGTCTCTTTGAGACATGTGACATGACTTACTGCTTTATTTTATAATATGCTCTTTTGCTTTGATTTACATCATGTAACCCTTTCCCAGTTGATCTCCTGTCTCTTAGTTTGGCTCTTTTCTTCTCCTTTATTTTCCTCAGTATATAATACTTTTTCTCCTGCCACAGGGATTCCACAGGTTAAGTCTTTCAACATCCTGAAAGATACTTTTTTTTACTCTTAGTCTAAATTCTACTCCTCATTCAAATAGTAGGTTAGTCAAAATTTCCTTGGGAAAGTTGTCCTGATTAAGGAAAATTCCACCCTAGATAAGTTAAAACTCCTTTATTATGTGGTCTCAGAGTACCACTCCCCCAATAATTATCATATTGCAGTATGACCAAATGTCACATGTTAATATCTCTCATCCTCTAGCTAATTGTCAAGAGTATAGGAACTACATGTGTATAGCAACTACTACTATACCTAGTAGTAGTATTGATACTTAAATACCAATTCATGAGTATCATGAATATATAAACAAATAACTAAATTCTTTTTTCTTTTTTTGGCACCGGAATTGAACTCAGGACCTTGTGCTTGCCAGGTAGGTGCTGTGCCACTGAGCTATATCCCCAGGCCCTAAACTCTTGTGTTTTTTTTTTTTGTTTGTTTGTTTTTTTTGGCCCCTTTGAGACAGGGTCTTGCTATGCAGTATAGGCTGGCCTTGAACTTACTTTGTAGCTCAGGCTGGTCTTGAACTCATAGTGATTCTCCTGCCTCAGCCTCTTGACTGCTGGGGCTGCAGGTGTGCACCACTACACACAGCACTAAATTCTTTATCTGAAGTACTTTGAGTGAGTTTCATTTTTCCCCAATGAAAACAGTCTTGACTAAAACAGTATTTATTCAAAGAAACAGTAATAATTACTGGGGGCCTCAATACTAATCAAGAAATCAGAATGCAATGTTGACAAAAACAGACATGTCCCCTACCCTTACTGAGCATACTATGAAGAGTCACTAACACAGTCACATGGTTTATTACTGATTCTATGTGAAAACAGGTTCAGAATTATATGAGTTATAATAGGAATATCTAGCTTATATTGTTGGGAGGTAAAAACGTGTTCTGCCTCCATCTCTTTGGAGCTATGTTCTTTTATGCTAGGCCTAATATTAGCTCCAGAATTACAGAGTAGGAGTCTCCTTGAATTCACTTTAAGTCTATTAAAGGATGTTCAATTACAGGTTAAACAGGAGTGCTGATGTATATACGTATATGGCATCATTTCATATGTCAGTATCAGCTTCTAGCACTCTGTCTTGGTTTTGAGATTTCTAATATTTAGAGAAAGAAAGAGAGGAAATGTTAGAATGGGATCATGGGATACAAAACACTGGTGACCTTGAAAATTAGCATTGTGAGGATGGCCAAGTTTTCAGTTTGGTGAAGAACTATAGATCTCTCTCTAAATCATCTGAAGACTGGGTGAAGGGAAATGGGAAGAGTGAAGAGGGAAAGAGGGTAAGACACAAAACAGTCATCCTTATTTTCATTACTTATATGTGGTGAAGAAATTAAATGACATTATGGTTAAATAGTGAAATTCAGGCAACATATTAAATATTAATTCTACTAAATACTTCATTTAATTTTTGTATGTACTTCATTAAGTATTTTAGTGACAAACTGGACAAGATTTTAACTGATAACAAGAAGATGACATTTTAAACTAGAATTCATTACTGTAGACAACAGGATGAAGACGTCAGTAGTTACAGTACTATGTTAAGTGGAAATAAGACAGTGGGTGTATGAAAAATTCTAGCTTGGCAAGAGTAAACTCTTTTTTATGATACTCACTGTTCTGATATTCCTTGTACTTCTTTTGTCCAGTTAGATTGCTCTTTATCTCCAAGATGCATCACTTTAGATGGTGGAGCAGTTCGTCCCAAATAAAGCTTCTGTGTTCCTGGAGGTTCTTCCAAGTAAAATCTTAAAAATCAAAAATTATGTATCATCAGATTTGTTTTTCACTATAGAGTTCTAATTATGTGAGTCTTTAAAGTGAAAAAATTTTATATAGTACAATATAGCAAAAAGCCTTTTTAAAAACTATAAACTACAGAATACGGACTTGTTAAAAATGTGAAAACTGGGCTTGCACACTGTAGTTCTTACTACTTGAAATGCTTAGGCAGGAGGAGCCCAGCCTATGCAGTGTAGTGGGACCTCATCTGGAAAACAAGGACAACAACAAAACTCAACCAAAAACCATTTACAGCCATTGCAAGAAAAATTAAATAGGTATAAATAAAACATGTATGAGTATCATACATGATCTCTATGATGAAAAACCTCACTTCTTTGATGAAGAAATGAAAGATTTAAATAAGCAGATATATAGTACTGTTCTCATGAGCTGAAAGACTATATAGCAAAGAGGTCAAATTTCCCCAAATTGATTTAGATTTAATAAAATTTCAATGAGAACCCATCCAAGATTTTTTATAGCTACTAAACAATCTATTCTAAAATTTATATGGAAAAGCATAGAACCTAGAATAGTTACAACAATTTTGATAAAGAAAAGTAACATTGAAGGCATCATCCTACTTGATATTAAGACTTACTATACAGCTACAGTAATCAAGACTAGTTTGGTATAAACACAAAAATAAACCATATAAATAAATGGAACACAAAACCCAGAAAAAACCACACTGAGATAATAACAGACTTTTGACAAAGATGCAAAAATAATCCAGTGGAGGTAGTAGTCTTTTTGACAAATGAGGCTGCAGGAACTGCATATTCATAGGCTCTTGACCTAAATCTCATACCCTATATAAAAGTTAATTCAAAATGGATCACTGATTTAATATAAAAGAAGTTAAAACTATAAAATTTTTTAAAGAAAATACAATACATAAGAAAAATCTTAGGGACCTACAGCTTGGTAAAGCGTTCTTAGATATGATACCAAGAGAATAATTAGTAATCTAGATCACAACAGAAAAGGGAGGAGACCTTAATGTTGATGACTCAAAAAGAAAGCTCAAGATTTCATAGAGAAAAACAGATGTCAACATAGGTTTAAAAAAAAATCACATGGAGAAGCCGGGCGTGGTGGCGCACGCCTTTAATCCCAGCACTCGGGAGGCTGAGGTAGGCGGAGCGTTGTGAGTTCGAGGCCAGCCTTGGCTACAACGCGAGCGCAAGGCCAGCCTGAGCTACATAGTGCGACCCTGCTTCAAAAAACCAGGGCCGGGAGTTTGGCTCAGCAGCTTAAGTGCCTGTCTGGCAGGCGCGAGGCTGTGAGTTCAATCCCTGGTGCCGCAAAAAAAAAAAAAAAAAAAAAAAAAAAAAAAAAAAAAATCACATGGGAATGACTTTTCTTCAGTAACATGACATGGCAGAACATAAATGAGACATATATACAGCAGAGCTAAAAAAAGGACCTCATCTCTAAAAATTCTAAATTCATGCATCAAGAAACAAAACAGACATTATATAGTAAGAAAGAGTGATTCCCAAGTTAAGTAACATCAAAAAAACATGAAGCAGAGGTGTACACTGCCTAAGTTTGAAGGAAAATGAATATTAAAATAAGGTCTGTGAATTTGTCCAGTAAGGTAAAAATGCTGGTCTTTGAAATTCTATCCCAGTAGACTGGTGGAGGCAAAGTCCAATTCCTAAATAGACAGAACCAGGTAGGTGGGAAGTAAAGATAGCAGGTAGTAAGCTCTTGATCAAGAAGTTCATCACTGAGGACTAGAAACACAACTGTAAAGTAGACAAAGAAAAACTTATGCATTCATGATAGAATGACTGTGAATTTGAATAAAATATTAAGACATTATTCTTAGCTAGGTACAGTAGCACATGCCTCTAATCCCAGCACTCGGGAGGTTGAGGCAGGAGGACTGCCATGAGTTTGAGGCCAGCCTGGGCTATATAAGCAAGTTCAAGACCAGCCTGCACTACATAGTGAGACCCTGTCTAAAAAAAGAAAAAATAAATTATTCTTAAAATACAAGACACAAGGGGTTGGGGATATAGCTCAGCTGGTATACCGCCTGCCTGACAAGCACAAGGTTGTGAGTTTAATACCTAGTACAAAAAAAAAAAAAAAAGGACACAAGTTGGTGTATATGTCTGGAATTTAGCATTCGGGGAGCTGAGGTAGGAAGATTTCAAGTATGAGGCCAGTCTGGGCTATATAGCCAGAACCTGTCTCAAAAATCATTTTTTTTGGTACCACCAATCAAACTCGATCTTGTGCTTGCCAGGCAGGTGTGTGCCACTGAGCTATATGCCTGGCCCTCGAAAATCTTTTCTAAAGTGTTTTGTTTTTTTTTAAAGTATTATTTAAATGAAACCTAGGAAAAGCATAGTAAAATAGGGCTACATATATTAGAAATTCTTATCAGAAAGAGAAATATATTTGTGAAACAATATAATAACTGGTAGGAAGGAGTTAGGATATATAACTTCCAAGCTATTAAAAAGAAGTAAAAAAACAAAAATAACACTTGCATCTAAAATATTGCAAGAGGTATAGGTAAACTGTTGAATGCAGTTGAACTTCAAATGGTATGATTATAAGAATTTTATTTTTACTACAGAGTATAAATGTTCTTATAGTACATTTAAAAAAATCAATAGAAGCTGGACGTGCTGGGCCATGCCTATAATCCCAGCACTAAGGAGTCTGAGGCAGGAGGACTGACACAAATTCTAGGCCAGGCTGGACTCTACAGTGAGTTCAACATCAATTTGGACTACATAGCCAGACCCTGTCTCTCTCTCTCTCTCTCTCTCTCACACACACACACACAAACTCAATTGAAAAAGCAAAGCAAGTATGTTCAAAAACTTATAAATCAAATATTACTTACTTAGTTTCACCATCTGATACAGCCACAACTCTAGCTTCTTCAAGGTGAGGCCAATTAACAAAGACAGACTTCCCAAGCACTGATGAAGCCACATTCTCTATACTCTTAAAGGAAAAGAAGAAAAGTCAATTCATGTTTTAGGTCCAAAAGAAAACTTTAAATAGGTAAAATTTTCTAACCTCTACCTAAGTACCTCTCTTCCCCCAGGTGGAGACCTGGCAATTGAATGCTAAGCTCTATCTCCAGCCTTTAAAAAAAATTATTCTGAGAACAACGTATGTGGACACATACCTATAATCCTAGCACTTGGTAGGCTGGACAGGACAGCTGCAAGTTCAAGACTAGCCTGGGCCACAGAGTGAGGTTAAGGCCAGCCTGAACTGCATGATGAAACTCTGTCTCAAAAAACAAAACAAACGCCGGGCGTGGTGGCGCACGCCTTTAATCCCAGCACTTGGGAGGCTGAGGTAGGCGGAGTGTTGTGAGCTCGAGGCCGGCTTGGGCTACAACGCGAGCGCAAGGCCAGCCTGAGCTACACAGTGTGAACCTGCCTCAAAAAACCAGGGCCAGGAGTTTGGCTCAGTGACTTAAGTGCCTGTCTGACAGGTGCAAGGTTGGGAGTTAAATCCCCAGTGCCGTAAAAACAAACAAACAAACAAAACCCCGAACAAACAAAAATTTTTTTTTTCTGAGAGAGGATCTCACTCAACTGTCCAGGTTGGCCTCAAACTTGCAATCTTCCTGCCTCAACCCCCTGAATAGCTGGGAAAACAGACAAGTGCCAATACATTTGGCTACATTTAAAGTTTTAAATTTGTAAAATGTACAAATTGGATTAGTTTTTGCAAAACTCTACCTGCTAGTAACAAATTATATGATTCTACTAATTAGATTCATAATTATTTTACTTAATTTTCTCATGGTAACTGAGAAAAGTGAAAAGAATAACAGAAATGTCTAGAAAGGGGGTATTATTTCTAAAATCTAAAAAAATGTGATGTAATTTAATTTGTGGCAGGTAAATGAAAAAAGAACACTAGAGATGATGGAAGACAGGTCCACATTTGGGCCTTTCAATCTTTCAGCTCCAGAATCTGATGCAAATCATTTCATCTGAGGCTCAGTTTCCCATCATGAGAAGAGTATCTCCCTTGTGATGATGATAAAAGAAAAATATCAATAAAAGTTTTTGTACCCATTCAGCCCAATTATTAGTCTTGTGGATATCTTCCCAAAAGAATTAAAAACATCATAATACAGTGATGTATGTGTGCCCATGTTTATAGCAGCACAATTTGTAATAGCTGAATCTTGGAAACAACCCAATGCCCACCAACCAAGGAATGGATAAAAAAGATGTGATAATTTTATACAATGGAGTAGTACTTAGCCATAAAGAGGGATAAACGTGAGACTTTTATAGGTAAATAGATGCAACCTGAGACCATACTCATAAGTGAAATAAATCAGACTCTCCTGTGTAAACATTGTATTGTCTCCCTGGCGTGAGAAACTGAAAGAGTAAATGAGGTCTAAAATGTACAACAGATATTGTGAGATGGGAATTGTTCAAAAGTGAAAAGGGAACAAGGATGGGGGAAAGGGGAAAGACGGAAGGCAAAAGGGAAAAAATGTGAGTCAGGTGCCCTATCAGTGTCTCTTAGTTCACTGAAAGGGAAGGTTTGTGCTGGTATTGATTGGAGAAATTTTACTGCCCAAATCTTGTACTCTGAATAACTACTTTACAGATAATAAGCAATGCATTAACTTTTGTTATTCTATTACGAAATTTTGTTTTAGCTTTTTTCCATAAAACTAAAAAAAAAAAAAAGCGCTTGCAAGTGCAAAATGCTATGTAAATATTCTGTGTAAAGTATTTTAAATAAAAGTTCTAGTTGTAGGGCCAGGAATATAGCACAGCAGCACAAGCACCTGTCTGGCAAGCACAAGGTCCTCAGTTTGATTCCTGGTGCCCCCCAAAATTTGGTATATAGATTCTGCTTGATGAGCTGTTGCTTCTCACAATTATGTTTCTTTTTTTGTTTTTTTTTTGAGATAGAGTTTCACTATGTAGCCCAGGTTGGCCTCAAACTCACAGCAATTTTCCTGCCTCAGCCTCCTGTGTGCTGGGATTACAGGCGTGTACAACCATGCCCAGCCACAGTTATGTTTCTAGTCCTTTTTACAGTGATAATTTTTTTTTTAAATGATAAACTTCTTGGTCAAGGGTTTTAATCTGCTCTTAGCTCCTTTCTATCTAGTCCTAGGCTACTTGCTCTGTACTGAAGATTGAACCTAAGGTCTTTGCACTGAGCTACATCCTCAGCTCTTTCATTTTGTGAGACAAAGTCTTGCTAAGCTGCCCAGGCTGGTTTTTGATTCTCTCAGAGTGCTGGTTCTTAGGAGTTAGACTTCTGCCTCCACGAGTTGACCAGAATAAAATTCCTCAAACTCAACACCAATGCCCTAATGGATAAATTCACAGACTTTGTTTCAGTTTTTGTTTTCTTTCAGACATATGTAGTATACAACCCCTGCTCCAAGCTTTTGTGGTACTTCTTAACTTAGGAATCATTCTTCTTTTAATTTCTGGCTCCACTGTGTCATTTTTACCAGCTTTTCTTTGAGACTGTGAACTATCAGTGTGTTCCCCGCCAAACCCTCCAGTCCTACCCCGTGAAGTGAGCTTCAAGGCTTCAGCTATCCTCTGTTGACAATTTATATAACCCTATCTCTCTCCAATCTCTATCTAACTCCAGGGATTAACGTACATAAACAGCCTTTCAAAACTGAGGTTTTCTGATTTTGCTCTTTTACACTTGATGTTAGCCAAAATGCCGGGAAGTGATTAATGATTTTGGTTTTTTTTTGAGAAAGGGTCTTACTCTGAACCAAAATTTCTAGCTATAAAAGGAAACTAATATTTACTTCAATTTATACATATATAGTTTAGAGAATAACTCTGATATCAACTAGCCTAAATATAAATTTTTGTTCATCTTTTTATTATTCTTAATCTTTTTTGGTATCTTTTGTTTTGTTTTGAGACAGGGTCTTGTTACGTAGTTCAGGGTGGCCTTGAACACACTATGTAGCCAGGGTGGCCTCGAACTCCTGGCAATCCTCCTGTCTTAGTCTCCAGAATGTTAGGATTACAGGTGTGCACCGCCACACCCACCTCCATAACAGTGGCTTTTAGACCTTCTTCCATTAACTCAACTCTGTTCTTTTACACTTGATGTTAGCCAAAATGCCGGAAAGTGATTAATGATTTTGGTTTTTTTTTTGAGAAAGTCTTACTCTGAACTCCAAACTGGCATTGAACTCACTATGTAGCCCACACTGGCCTCAGACTCAAGGTGAACACTCCTGCCTCAGTCTCAAGTGATTATAGGCATGTATCACTATGCCTGGCTTTAAACTGAGTTTCTAGACACCTCAGTCATATGTACTATTTTCTTTCTCTTTTCATCCTGTATATCTGAACAAATAATAAAATGTATTCCATCATGTTCATTAGATCTACAGCCACTTGCGCAGTTTATGCTCTTATCAACTATGCCACAAAGGATGAACTTGCAGGCTTTTTTTTTTTTCAATTTCTCTTGTGCAATGATACTGCCAACAATTAATTTTATGAAAAGGAAGACTTCAAAATAACAGTCATGTGAATGTAATAGCATGTTATGTCTCTTTGGTAAACGCCATGGTAGCTACAAAAACTTACACATAATACACACCTGATAAATGACTGATGAATAAAATACTTACAAGTTCATCTGATTCTGCGTTCACTAAGATTTCTAACATCATGTTTTCTCCACGACTGCTTTGCTGGAATACTTGAACACCATTTTTCTTCAAAAAAAACTTTAAAAGAGTTAAAAAAAATTCAACTTTAATTCTTTCTCCATAATTACTTTGCATAACAAAGTGAAAAATTATCAGTTAAGTAATCACTAACTTTATGTTTGATGTGTTTCAGAGTAGGGAATCCACAGAAATATAATGCCTTCTGGTCAACTCTGGTTATTTTGTTCTTGTTTATATCTACATGCCAAGCATCTAGTGATATTACTTTGTACCTAGAAAGTAAATCAAAGTGTTTAAAATTCAAACATTAGAAGCCATTAGAGTTTTTCAACTTCCCTTGACTGTTTCATAAAAGTATTTCTTGCTTTTAAAAAAGGCAATGCGAATTTGTCCTTTAAGACAAAGTACTGCCCAGAATAAACAAGCTTCTCTTTCGTTACTGGTCCAGAAAAATCTGTACCTTAGATTACTAAGTAAAGGTTTTCCCCTTTAATTTAAAACAAATTTATATATCATTAATCTCTAAAATAAAGAACCCTATAAAGCATAATATAAATCTCTATTTCCTTCATGGTCCAAGCCCAAGATGAAAAATTAACATTTTGGAATCTATTTCAACTTTTTCTTTAACAAAAGGAAACATTACAACTGAAAGATATTCACTGTATTAGCAAATCAACTGCATCCAAATTGGTAATTTTCAGGGAAGATGAGAGAAAAACCAAGAATGACACTTTAATGAACAAGAGAAAGGAAAAAAAAAAAAAGAAGAATTTGAGGTAAGATAAATAGAGAGGTTCTTTTAGTTTTTTTCTTTTTTTCTAGTTAGGTGATTGGTGGCATAATGGGTCAACTTGAAGCATATTTTGTCATTCTTTTTTTTTTTTTTTTTTTTTTTGTGGCACTGGGGATTGAGCCAAACTCCCAGCTTGAAGCATATTTTGTAATGTTAATATTATTCTACACTGACAATGAGAAAAACTGACAAATATTCAAAGCAAAAATCCTCTAGGAGTCAGAGGGCAGAAATATATACTAAAAAGAAAAAACACAAAACTTTCCCAGAGGGGCCGGGGATTTAGTTCAGTGGCACAAGAGCCTGCCTAGCAAGTGCAAGATTGTGAGTTTGATCCATGGTACCAAAAAACAAAACAAAACAAAACAAAACAAAACAAAACAAAACAAAACAAAACAAAACTCCCCCCCCCAAAAGCAACAACAACAAAAAAACTGTAACAGAAGGAAAGAGAAATACCATCTCACCTAAGTAGAAAATTACAGGAAAAGTGTGACTGGTGTTATAATCCTTGGCAAACTGGACAACTCATTACCTTTTTGTTTTTCTGGATACAGTACACCACCATATTTCCCAAGTTAACCTTGAATACTGAATTATTATCATTATTATAATTTTATTTATTTATTTATTTTGAGATAGGGTCTTGCTCTGCAGTTCAGGGCAGCCTTGACCTCTCTATGTAGCCCAGCCTGCCTCAGCCTCCTGAGTACTGGAATTACAGGCGTGCACCATCATGTCCGGCTGAACTACTAGGTTTAAGTGATTTTCCCACTTCAGCCTCCCCAGTGGCTGGGACAATAGGCTCAGGCCAGCGGACCTGGCTCACTATCAACTGACTGCCATAAACTTATTGATAATTCTCCAAATACCAAAAATATTTTGGTGTCAGGGCTCATTTTTTATTGAAAACTTCCAAATAATCTTACCTTGCACAGCAACGTTCTATGGCAGGGAACTTTTCTGGCCACGGAGAAGGGTAGGTGAACTCTGTGTCTTTATCATACCAGCACATTAGGCACTCACTGTGCTGGTTTCTTTTCCTCTCTTCCTCTTTGAGGGAGTGGTTACATGCCTCCATGGCTTCCAACAATCGCTTCTAAATGTAAAGAATGAAGAGAAGGAATAAAATTACAAAAATTCCCTAAGGTCAACACACAAAATAAATCTTCTTCCTTCACAGCAAAATTATTACTTGTGTTCTTGAAAAACATCTTATCTACCAAAAATTCTTTTCCACTTTATTACATGAAAGAGAGACACACTCTTCATGGCTTTGTAGGAATACTGCTGCCACTGAAAATTCCTCTGATCCTCTATTTCCAACAGTAACCACTAAAGTGCAGAAGCAAAATTTATTTTATATTTTTGTGGAACAAAAAATGGCTTAGTACCCTATAACTGAGTGACATTCTCAGCTTGAGTCAAGTTTCAATGTGAATTTATCATAAATATTATATCACAATTACACAGAATCAATCTCTATAAATTCTGCAGTGGTAGACATATCTATTATTCCAAATAACCTTACAAACTTGACATAATTTTAATCAGAATACAGTTTTTTTTTTTAAAGGACAAAATGGTATCAGTGTTCACATGGGCTGGGCATGGTGGCCCATGCCTGTAATCCCAGCACTTGGAAGGCTGAGGCAGGAGCACTGCAGTGGTTTCAAGGCTACCCTGAGCCACACAACACAGCAAGTTCAAGGCCAGCCTGAATCTTGGAGAAAAAAAGAAAAAAGGAGAATGAATATAGGGATAGTCTTATAAGATCCTATCACTTTTGAAAAAGTGATTATATTAAAAATACTTGATTTTCTTTTTGGTTTGGGTTTTTTTTTTTTTTTTTTTTTTTTTTTTTTGAGAGAGGGTCTTGTTGTTGTTGTTGTTATTATTATTATTATTTTGGTACCGGGGATTGAACCCAAAACCTCACACCTGCCAGGCAGGCACTTATGCCACTGAGCTAAATCCCTGGCCCTATTTTTTGAGATAGGGTCTCACTATGCAGTTCAGGCTGGCCTTGAACTCACTTTGTAGCCCAGGCTGGTCTCAAACTCACAAGATCCTCTTTTTTTTTTTTTTTTTTTTGTGGCACTGGGGATTGAACTCACAACCTTGCGCCTGCCAGGGCAGGCGCTTAAGCCACTGAGCCAAACTCCCCAGCCCTGGTTTTTTGAGGCAGGGTCGCACTATGTAGCTCAGGCCGGCCTTGAGCTCGCGTTGTAGCCCAAGCCGGCCTCGAACTCAACAACGCTCCACCTACCTCAGCCTCCCGAGTGCTGGGATTAAAGGCGTGAGCCACCACGCCCGGTTCTCACAAGATCCTCTTGCCTCAGCTTTTCAAGTACTGGGATTAAAGGTATGCACCACCACGCCGGGCTGAGAGGGTCTTGTTATGCAGTTCCGGCTGGCCTTTAGCTCACTCTGTAGCCCAAGCTGGTCTCAAATTTGCAACAATCTTCCTGCCTCAGCCTCTGAAGCGCTGGGATTACAGGTGTGTGCCACCATGCCTGGCCCTTGATTTGCTTTTTGCAACAGGGTCTTGCTATGTAGTTGAGGCTGGCCTTGAATTCATTATGCAGCCCAGGCTGGCTTCAAACTTGCAATAATTTTCTTGCCTCCAACTCCTGGTGCTGGTATTACAGGTATACACCACCAAACCAAGCAAAGCACTTTACTATTGTTACTACAAGGGACCCATAGACCGAAAGAATGAAATAGTTAAAAATGAATCTAGGCAGGGGATTTAGCTCAGTGGCGTAAGCGTCTACCTGCCTGGCAGGCATGAGGTTGTGAGTTTGATCCCAGGTACCAAAAAAAAGAAAAAAAAAAAAAAAAAAAAAAAAAAAAAAAAAAAAAAAAAAAAAAAAAAAAAAAAAAAAAAAAACCAAAAAGAACCTAAATATATTTTAAAATATACGCTGGAAAAACTGGCTCTACACACACTGAAGATTAAAACTAGACCCATATCTTTCATCATGTACCGGGCTAAAATCAAAATAGACCAAAGATCTTAATATTAAAACAGAAACATTAAATCTGCTGGAAGATAAAGCAGGTAAAACTCTTGAAGACATTGGTGCAGGCAAAGATTTTATGAACAAAACAGGAACTATCACAAACAACCAACTGGAATCTCACCCTATTGAAAAACTTTTGCACAGAGAAACTACCAACAGTGTGAAGGGAAAAAACTATGTTTATAGAAGCACAATTTGTAATAGCTAGGCCTTGAAAACAACCTAAATGGCCACTAACTGAGGAATGGACAAAAAAGATGTGATATTTTTATACAATGGAGTACTACTCAGCCATAAAATGGATAAAGTGAAGACTTTTATAAGTAAATGGATACAACTTAAGACCATACTCATTAGTGAAATAAATAAGACACTCATGTGTAAATATCATATTGTCTCATTAGTATGAAAAGTTGAAAGAAACAACACAATGTACATGTGTATCCATATGTATATAAAAATAATAGTTAAGATAGTTATACTACAGATTTCCCCGAAGGGAAAGAATTGTGTTGGAATTGTTTGGACAATTGAACGCAGATGTCTGGTACTCTGGGTGAATGATTTGGGGGTGACAATATACGTCCACAGTTGCCCCAATTGACGTGTCTTGAAATTTTGTTTTAGTTTTTCTTCTTTTTTTTCTTCTTGAAATAAAATGGATTTGGAAAAGATGAATTAAAAAAAAATTTTAAACACAGTAATTCAATAAGCAATGATATTGTCATTAGTAAATTAATTTAGCTATAAAAAAAGATACATTCACACATAAAAATAACAGAAGATAATCCAGGAGAGTTTCAAGGATTTGGGGAGGGGGTACTGTGGATTGAAGCCAAGTCCTCTGCACTGAGCTACATTTCCAGCCCTTTTAAAATTTTGAGATAGGGTCTTGCTAAGTCACTAAATTGTCCAGGCTGGGTTTGAATTTGAGACTGATCCTTTTTCTTTCTTTCTTTTTTTCTTCTTTTTGGTACCATGAATTGAACTCACAACCTTGTGCTTGCCAGACAGCACTTACGCTGCTAAATTATAACCCCAGCCCCGGGATTGATCCTTTCAGAGTGCACGGATTGCAAGTGGGTGACACAATGCCTGGTCTGGAGTGATAACCTCCTATTTAAGCCACAAGAAGAAAAAACCTTAAGGGAAGACAGTTTTAAGTAAAAGAAAATGTATATGACAGAAGATGCCATACAGGGGTTGTGGATATAGCTCAGTGGCATAAGCACCTCCCTAGCAAGCGCAAGGTCCTGAGTTTGATTCTTGATACCAAAAGGAAAAGAAAAAAAAGAAAAAAAAAATGCCATGTAGAAATCAACAGACAAATGTGACAGTGGTAAACACTACTCCTACCATATAAAGCTGTTAAAAATAAAAAAAAGAAGGAAATGGAGAAGATAATATAAACAAGCAATTTACAAGGGAGAAAATAGATGGGAGTTTGGTTCGGCGGCTTAAGTGCCTGTCTGGCAGGTGCGAGGTTGTGAGTTCAATCCCTGGTGCCACAACAGAAAAAAAAAAAAAAAAAAAAAAAAAGGAAGTACAAAGGAGAAAATGTAAGTGCAAATGTATGTAAAAGTCTATTCCATAAGAATGAAAAAAAAAAAAAAAAAAGCAATAGAAGAGCCCCGAAATATACCAATGACTTATAGTCAACTGATCTTTTTTTTTTCTTTTTCTTTTTTTTTGTGGCACTGGGGATTGAACTCACAACCTTGTGCCTGCTAGACAGGTGTTTAAGCCGTTGAGCCAAACTCCCAGCCCTAGTTTTTTGAGGTAGGGTCGCACTATGTAGCTCAGGCTGGCCTTGCGCTTGTGTTGTAGTCAACTGATCTTTGACAAGGCTGCCAAGAACACACAATCCTGGCAAGGATAGTATCTTCAATAAATGGAAAATAAAAAATAGGACATCTACATGTACAAAAACAAAATTGGACCCTTATCTTACATCATCTACAGAAAATAAATTCAAAATGAATTAAAGATTTACATATCTAAGACTTGAGTCTACAAAACAACTAGAAGAAAACAAGGAAAAATATTTCTGACAATGATCTAGGCAATGATTTCTGGATGTCTGAAGAGCATAACACTGGGTTCCACAAACACATTCTTTTCCTACTGTAAATTTTTACTGTAGCATAACAGTAGCCAGCTGAGCATCGCAGTACTTTTGCTTGAGGATACAGCAATCTTTGTATTTACCAACTTGGTACAACCAAACGCAAGGTTTGTGCATATGTGCAAAAATGTCAAACCAGGATTTACACCCCTATTATTTTTGCATGTATACCTGAGCATCACAGAGGGCATAAAACAAACACACCATGCTGGGGATTTAGCTCACTGGGACAAGTGCTTGCCTGGCAAGCTCGAGGTTGTGAGTTTGATCCCTGGTACAAAAAAGAAAAAAAAACCAAAACAAAAAAACCCAAAACAAACAAATACCCAAAAAACAATCACACCTCTCTAAGATGCTTTTTAAAAAAGTTTTCTTTTGATTTTTCTGGTAGAAGTATCCCAATTCAGTTCAATGCCACATGAAAAACCAGTTTTGCAAGTTTTAGAGGTCAAAAGTGAATCATCAGATTACTTATGCATGGATGATGAAGATGATCTATTATGATAAAATACGTATTTTCACAACAGAAAAGTAGTGTGGGTGGATGATAATAATGACTTTAATGTTGGCCATGTGAGCTAAAGTTCCTACAACAGTGAAATGGAGCAAGAATCAACTGATACAAACACAGGGAATGCAGACCTCCTCGATTCAGATAATGAAGAAAACACCAATGTGAGTACATATTTGACTAGGTGAAATGGTCATGAAGTCAAATAGAATGACCCAAAGTTAGAACTTGGTCTGAAAATATAGTGAAGGTCTTGGCAGGGGTGAAATGTACTGGACGGCATGCCAACACTTCCATTCAATGTTGGAAATTTTAACAGATGAAATGCTACAAGATGCTGTGAAACACACAAAGGCTGAAATACAAAATGTTCTGGATGCACCAATAGCCATATTTTAAAAATGTATGTATAATGACACTTCACTAACTGAAAGCATTCTTAGGTCTACTATGCTTAGCAGGGATTTCTCATGGTAATTGCAGGAATGTAAGACTTATGGAACAGCAATGGATCAAAGTATGTCATAAAAATTTATACCCTTGTAGAGTGAAGACTTAATTATAATTTCAATTTAGAAATTCATCCTGGAACTCAACCATCAAGTCCTTATTTTTATAGGAATAAACTGAATGATGTTGTGAACAGACTTGTTGCTCCCATCTCTCATACCACTTGGAATGTGACATTCAACAACTGGTTTACAGGTTTCCAAATGATGCTACATTTATTAACTGAGCACAAGTAGACTAGTGCAGAAACTAGTGCAGAAACAAAGCAGAAATTCCAAATGAAATGTTGTAATTTCAAAACAGAGAAGTGTATAATACAATCTTTGAATTTCAGAAAAATTTACATTGGCCTCATATATGGCAAAGAAAAACAAACTAGTACTGCTGATGCCAACATTGCACCATGATGAAAATACTGATAGGGAACTCTTGACAAAATGGAAGTCTGAGATGGAAACTTTCAACAATAAGACTAAAAGTGGAGTAGATGTTGTTGATGAGTTATGCAGCAACTATGATGTCACTCGAAACACAAAGTATTGGTCAATGGTTATGTTTCACTAGATCCTAAACATGTGTGGCATAGTTTGATAGTTTACAAACAAAATAACATGGATGAAGTGTCTTTTTTTTTTATTTTTTGCGGTACTGGGGATTGAACTCACAACCTCTCACCTGCCAGGGCAGGCGCTTAAGCCACTGAGCCAAACTCCCAGCCCTGGTTTTTTGAGGCAGGGTCGCACTGTGTAGCTCAGGCCGGTCTTGCGCTCACGTTGTAGCCCAGGCCGGCCTCGAACTCACAACGCTCCTCCTATCTCAGCCTCCCGAGTGCTGGGATTAAAGGCATGCGCCACCACGCCCGGCTGGATGAAGTGTCTTAGAGGATTGGGATTGGAACTCATAGGAGATCATTTACAGCAGAGGAAAACAAAAATGTTTCTACCCAGGGAACTATGTAAGAAAATTGTAGATTGCCCTGGTGAGCTGGCAGTTAACAGGCAGGGACAACATTCCAAAGACCTACTATGACAACAGGAAAACCAAAAAGATATCAATTGTATCCTACAAGAAAGGACAGGAAAACAAAACATAGGTGGCATTACTGTAAGGGAAAGTTGTATATGGAATATGTAATTTTCATGTGTGAAGACTGCCTTGGGTGTGACAAATAAAGCAAAGATTATTTTTGTTGTAGAGTTCTACTGGCATTTTCACTGTAGTTCACATAGGTTTTTATTTCTGATGTTATCTCTTAGGTTGTATAAGCAAGTATACAGCTGATGTGAAAATGTTGTCCACTCTAAGCATTCATTACACATTTGATATTTTACTGATATCCTGTTTCCCTGTTAAGTGCACATTGTACAATACAGTAGGAAGCTCCTGACAAAGCAGGAAGAGAGGTGACAAAATGGCCTGCCACACAGGGAAGGAAAGGTAAGCAATGTGCTGTCAGTGAAAGCAAGACGTGGATGAAACATGCAATTGTAATGTGAACACTGCCTTGGGTGTGACAGCTAAAGCGAAGATTATTTTTGTGATAGACTTGTTTGTGTTTACATTGTAGTTCCATCGGTTTTTATTTCTGATATTATCACCTAGGTTCTAAAAGCAAGCACACAGCTGACTAAAAATGCTGATGTGCATTCTAAACATGCAATACATATTAATAATTTAACATTTTAATTTATTGATTCTTTATGTTTCTGTTAACTACAAAATGCACAATAACAATAGGAACCTTCTGACAAAACAGCAAGACCAGCAAGATGACAATGTCCCTCAGTAAGGCCAGGAAAACAAAACACATGTGCTGTCAGTGTGATACATGTTTAAGGAACATGCTGTAGTCATGTGTAAAGACTGCATTATGCGTGATAACTGAAGTAAAGATTATTTGTTTTGTAGAGTGCTATTGGTATTTTCATTGCAATTCATATAGGAATTTATTTCTATTGTTCTTTTTTAGACTTTGTACACCAAAAACCAGTCAATGTTGAAATTTTTTTTTTTTTTTGCGGCACCGGGGATTGAACTCACAACCTCACGCCTGCCAGGGCAGGCGCTTAAGGCACTGAGTCAAACTCCCGGCCCTGGTTTTTTGAGGCAGGGTCGCACTATGTAGCTCAGGCCGGCCTTGCGCTCACGTTGTAGCCCAAGCCGGCCTCGAACCCACAACGCTCCGCCTACCTCAGCCTCCCGAGTGCTGGGATTAAAGGCGTGCGCCACCACGCCCAGCTAATGTTGAAAATTTTGATGCTTTTTGATACTCAATAAATATTAAAAATGCTATACTTTATTTTTCCTGTCAAGTATTTATTTTTTAATATAACAAAACTCATAAGACTAAAGTTAATAATTCATTAATAGAAATATACTAAAGAATAAACATGTGTTTGACATACCCATTTCTTTTAAAGCTTTTTTTTTTTTTTTAACCAGGAATCAAACTCAGGTCCTTGTGATTGCCAGGCAGGCACTGTGCTGCTGATATATATCCCCGGCCCTGACACACCCATGTTTATGAGACTTTATGACAAAAGATGTGTTATCCTCTGCAGACTAGGATTAAGCAAAAAAAAGGTGAAGGAGTCTGCATCAAACTAAAAATCTCTGCACAGCAACAGAGTGAAGAGACAATCTATGGAATGGGAGAGTGCTTGCAAACTATGTCCCTTAAGAGGTTGATATCCAAAATATATAATAAACTTGGCATAGATATATGTCAAGTCCTTAGCAATAAAACCTGATTAAAAAACAGGCAAAGATCCTGAAAGGACATGGCTAATGGTATAACTCAGTGATATAGTGTTTGCTTAGCATACATGAGGCTTTAGGTTTGATCCCTAGCAAGTTCAAAAAAAAAAAAAAAAAAAACAGACACACATGGCAAACAGTTATATGAAAAATTCCCAGAATTATTATTTTTTTTTGTGTGGCACCAGGGATTGAACTCACAACCTCGTGCCTGCCTGATAGGCGCGTAAGCTGCTGAGCAAAACTCCCGGCCCTGGTTTTTTGAGGCAGGGTCACACTGTGTAGCTCAGCCCGGCCTTGAGCTCGAGTTATAGCCCAAGCTGACCTCGAACTCACAACGCTCCTCCTACCTCATCCTCCCGAGTGTTGGGATTAAAATTCCCAGAATTATTAATCCTTAGAAAAATAGAAATTAAAACCACAATGAGATATCATCTCACTTCTGTTATAAAGGATATTATCAAAAAATCTAAAGTTAATAATTACTGGTGAGGACATAGAGGAAAGAGAATACATTGTTGCTGGGAATGTAGGATATTGGGAATGGAAAATAGTATGGAGTTGACTCAAAAAATTAAATAGACTATCATTTGATCTGGTGATCCCACCACTGGGTAAATATCTAAAGGAAATAAAGTCAGCATGTACAAGACATGCATTCCCATGTTCATTGCAACACTGTATTTGTAACAGGAACTTAACAGTTGCTATTCAGTTGAATTTCAGAATTGTTATACATCACTCCTCTTCCTATTCTTTTTGACAAGAGCGACTTATTGTGTTTATATACTGGGAATGTAGGGTAGGAGAGAGAACTTCATTTTTTAATTCTTAGGTCTCTGAATCAAGAGAATTTTATACAAGGAGGTGCATTTGAGGAAACTCATACATCTGGAACCAATTTAAAAATAAGATTCTGGACTTAAAGCCTGCTGATGTTATGAGATGCGATTTGGGGTATACACCAGTATGTTATTTGGATAGGATGTAAATTATTTTACCGAAAAGGCAGAATATAACAGATGCTCTGCAATGATGGCAATATGACTGTAATAATTCTTCCTGCCCTAGTATGTGAGAAGTCAATTTCCTTATTCCTTAAATTTGGGTTGGCTTTTTGAGTTGTTTGCTTGCAATTCCTTCCTTCTCTCCCTTCCTTGTCTGCCTTTCCCTTCTATTTTTTGGTTTTTGAGATAGGGTTTTGCTATGTGTAGTCCAGGCTGGCCTCAAACTTGCAGCAATCCTCCTGTCTCAGTCTCCCAAATACTGGGATTACAGGTGTGCACCACCACGCCCAGCTTGAGCTGCTTTATTTAAAGCAATACAGTAAAAGTGATGCTATACAACCTCCAAAATTCAAGATGCATTATAACTTCTGCTCTACTCTTCTTGGAATCTAAGGTCACTGTGACACTTAAACCTGGATTAACCTCCTTGAAGGTGAGGAAAGATATACAGAGAGGCCTAACCACCAACCACCAATTTTTTTGTGTATATGTACACATGTAGTTTAATTTTAACAAATCAATTTATATATTTTGAACATGTAAAACTGTGCAGTGAAAACAAAAAAGAATTTAAAAATAAACCAAAAAAAATTACAATACAAAATGTCAGGAGTCATCATTAGGAGAGAATTTTATTTTAAAAGTGTCATATTTAACTGCAAGGATGTCCATTAACGTCACAATGCCAAAGGAAAAGCCATGTGGTCAAATGCCTGCTTAACTCACCCTAACATCTCAGACCCACCCTTTACTGACCTTCTGCACTTCATTTTTTAAAGTATTTTTTTTTTTTGTAAACAAGAGAAACTAGATAGGTACATGTTTGTAAATGTTAACTGTCCATATTCACATAGAGACACAATATAATCTCTGAGTTTAACAAGAGACAAAGGAAGGGAAATGTTAGAATTCTATGCACTACTGCACAGGGGCCTACCACCCTGCAGCTTCCAGCAGAGTGAAGGGAGTGAAAATGCCAACCACCAATTATATGAATGTACCCAGCTCAGACAACTAGCTCCAGCTGAATCCAAGATGACTGCAATACTTACTTTCTTACTTATTTGTTTGGTACTGTGAATTGAACTCAAGACCTTGCACTTGCCAGGCAGGTGCCATACTGCTTAGCTATGTCCCTGGCCCATGACTGCAATACTTGTGTGTTCTCATCTGGGTGTACACCTGTAATCCCTGTAAACCCTCCTGAGGCAGGAGGATTGCCACAGGTTCAAGGCCAGCCTGGCCTAGAAAGTAGTTCAAGGCCAGCCTGGACTATAGTTTGTTTCCAAAACAAACAACAACAAAAAATTGGTCTTATCGGTCTCTCAATTTGAAAAATTCTATCATGTGTTCCATTTTGGCAATTTCTATCACTTTACTTAAAAAGGAGATGAATGCTGCAGTTGAACGTAGTGTTTGGATATTAATAAAGTAGATGCCTAGCATAATTTATATCTTCTTTATCCTTACTTATTTTCTGTATTGGGCTATCAATTCATTAGAAAAAAACATTGAAATTTCTAATGATAATTATGGACTTGTCTATTTCTCCCTCAATTCTGTCCACTGCCTCATGTATTTGAAGCTCTGTTAGGTGCACATACGTATAACGTTTTTGTCTTTTGTTGTTGCTGCAGTGCTGGGAATCAAACTTAGGGCCTTGCTAATGCTAGGTACATGCTCTGCAACTCAGCTATCATTAGCCCTTATTTCTATTTCTTCTTCTCTTTCTCCTTCTTTTTGAGACAGGGTCCTGCTATGCAGTTCAGGCTGGTTTTAAACTCATTATGTAGCCTAGGTTGGCCTGGAACTCATGGTGATCCTCCTGCCTCAGCCTCCTGAGTGCTGGAATTGCAGTCATGTGCCACTATGCTGGGCCCCTTATTTCTTCTGGATGACTTTTTTTTTTTAATCATATATTCCTCTTTATCTCTGATAATACTCCTTCTTCTGAAGTCGAACTACTTTGTCTAACATTAGCAAAGTCATCCAACTTTATAATTAGCACATCTAGAAGCTTTGATAGACACAACAGAATAGTTAAATGTCATTAACAAAACATAAATGATGATTAAACCAATTGCTCACTGATGAACAATGTATAAATATATATTATTACTATATGCACTGACCTCATCAATAAAAGGTATTAATACAACAGCTTCCCATTCCTGTTGTTTTCCATTTAGGTCAGTTTTAAAATCAGGTGGATAATATTCTATAATCGGTGAGTCTTCACTGGTCATCAAATGCTGTGAAAATATAAAATAGCGTAACAGAAATATAAAAACTAATATCAATATAGCTTATTAATACATTTATATTTCCCTACATGTCATATTTTAAAATTTCTAAGCAAAGTAAATTTTTGTATTGTAGATATGTTTCAATGTACACACTATATTTTGATTGTTTTTTTTTTTTTTTGGGAACTGGGGATTGAACTCACAACCTTGCGCCTGCCAAGGAGGCGCTTACGCCACTGAGCTAAATCCCCAGCTATATTTTGATTTTTAACTAAGAATTTTCATTAGTACTTTTCAGTTTCATTAACCTAGTTATGCAGCAAAACCACCTTTATTCTGAACATTAATTTTGTCATTTTCATTTTTTATTGTCTTTTTACTTTATAAAGATACTTAAATATTATTTTCTTATTCAACTCTTCAGTTCATTTCACAAATGTATACTAGTCTGCCCTTTAAACCTCAAATTAACAATTTATCTTTATGAACCAATGAATTGATTCAACAAAAAAATCCTAAAGTCTAAGAACCACTATATCACTAATATCAAAGAAAAAGAGTCCCACAACACACATTTTTATGGAGATTTTGTAACAGAGATAGACAAACAGAAAGAAGGTAAAAGAAAATGATGAAAGACTCTGATACATTTTTTGTGAAAAGAAACAAAACAGCATACTCCTAGGGTGATACTCAAAACTTAATATCATACAGCATGTGCATTGAGCAAATAAAACAGATGTATCTGTAATATATGTAACATGGCCACACTGGCCCACAGTGGTTAAATATCAAAGTTCAATATATTCAAAAGAAGGAAAAAAGCATCAAAGAAACTTACGAAGAAAGACAGGCTAGAAGTTAAAGGACAGGTTAAGGTTCAGAAAGACATAGAAAACAGTCTGACAATGTCAATGAAGCAAAGGGTCTTTGTGTGCATGTGTATGAGCACATGTATCTACTCTAATTTCTAGAATTAGAGCATAGGACAGATATCTTAGAAGAACTAAATGAAGTTTATTTTCATAATGAATTTAATAGGTTTAGTGTAATTTTGGTGAATGTCCTCCTCTTGTTATGTGAAGTATCTTAGACAAACAAACAAATAATCCCCAAAACAAAAAACAAAAACCCTCCCAGTTTAAGGAAATGCCTAAATTCAAATATGTATTGAGGTGGTACTGAAGTTAAGATAAATAGCTTATTACAACATGGGGAAGGGCTGAGCTGGATGTCAGTGAACTGCTTGGGAAAAGCAGAAGGCCAGTCCAGCAGGTGTCTGGCCATGGTGTTCCTCCCTGTAAACTCCAGCATGGATACCTCTGAGAATGTTTCACTTCCAGTGTTCTCAGCAAAAACACTGAGACTTTGCACTTCTTCTTCTTTTTTTTTTTTTTTGCAGCACCGGGGATCGAACTCACAATCTTGCACCTGCCAGGGCAGGCACTTAAGCCACTGAGCCAAACTCCCAGCCCTGGTTTTTTGAGGAAGGGTCGCACTATGTAGCTCAGGCCTGACTTGCGCTCTCGTTGTAGCCCAAGCTGGCCTCGAACTCACAACGCTCCTCCTACCTCAGCCTCCCGAGTGCTGGGATTAAAGGCATGCACCACCACGCCTGGCTCTGAGACCTTGTACTTTTGACTGGTCATGAGCTTCCCCTACTTTTGCTGTGTATAAATAAAAATGCAGACTGCTCTAGGCTGTTGCTTCCTTTCTATCACAGAGGTCAAGTCCCACTCAGTTCCAACTTTCCTTTTAGTATGTATCTAGCTTTTCCTTAATTTCCCATCACCTACTCTCAGGACCCCACTGGCTGCCCAGGTCACGGCATTAGAATCATTTTAGTCTAATAGGTAGAGGGTAAGAGAACAGGGATAAACTTGTAATTGTGTGGACAGAGATGGCTTCCAACTTCACATTTTAGTTTACCTTCTTCAATGTAGAAACAAATTAAAGATGCACTTACAGGCAATAAATGAAGCAGCTAGGCTCTGAATAGTTTATGTGGTTTGCATTTCTAAAACAAAGCCAACTTTAAATCAAAGAATTACTTTTCAAGGGCCTTGTTAAAGAAATGTACTGTATTTAGAACTGAAAATAAGTGTATTTCTCTATTAAATAAATTTGGCTACTACTGTTTCCAAGTTTGAACAAAGAACTCATATATCAGAAAGGATATAAAAACATTCAATTCTAAGAGAAAATTCAATTCTAAAACCCACCTGGTAGCATACAGGAAGCAAATTTTTACTAGCTGCTGGAAGCACAGCAAGAAGCTGCTCAAATGGCTTAAAAGGTTTTCCTAGTTCAAAATGGATTTTGAGTGTGCTGATGTTTCGGATATCAGATAGGAAAGGTGCATAATGATAGGGATAATACCTATAAAACAAAATGAGTTTTAGACAATAGGTAAACTTTTATGAAACAGGTTCATAGTATTTTTTCTATATTTTATAACACATCACAATTTCAAAGAAAAATTAAATACCACCCATAATTCTATCACTTGAGTAAGAAATTAGCAATGTCAGCAAGGTCTGGTGGTACACTCCTGTGATCCCAGCACTCTGGAGGCTGAGGCAAGAGGATAGCCAAGTTCAAGGCCAGCCTGACTACATGGTGAGACCCTGTGTCAGAAAACAAAACAAGAACAATCAATGTTGAAAAATTCAGGATCCATGATGGAAACCAACACAGTATTTCTAGAACTGGATGTAGGCCACTTTGTTCTCACTTCCACGGTGGCCTGCCCTCACTCTGTAGGGTGTACAGTACTTCTTTTTCTACTTTTACTTGGGCTAACCTTGCTCTGCAGAGTCTAATGTTTCTTTTACTACCTTTAATAAAATTTTACTACTTTTTTTTTTGTGGAACCAGGGATTGAACTCACAACCTCGCGCCTGCCAGGGCAGGCGCTTAAGGCACTGAGCCAAACTCCCAGCCCTGGTTTTTTTGAGGCAGGGTCGCACTATGTAGCTCAGGCCGGCCTTGCGCTCGCGTTGTAGCCCAAGCCGGCCTCGAACTCACAACGCTCCGCCTACCTCAGCCTCCCGAGTGCTGGGATTAAAGGCGTGCACCACCATACCTGGTAGGATTCTTCTTTTTAAACGTTATTTTCCTATTTTGGTGACTGGTTTGGAAATGTAGATGGAATTTGCAGGAATATGGAGCATAAGAGAAATGGTAAATTATTACTATTTCTAGTAAAAATGAGAAACTCTTTTGTCCTTTCTTCTTCACTCTAATATACAAATACTCATTCTTGAAAGATTACTCGTCAGAGAATAATTTTCAAACACAAATATGTAGAGAATATAATCGACACTGCCATATCACTATCGCTCAAATCCAAGAGTTATCAAGACTTTGTTATAGTTGATTAATCTTTTTTTGTCTTTTGTTTTTTATGGTGCTGGGGGTCAAACCCAGGGTGGGCCTCTTGCATGCTAGACAAGCACTTTACAGCTGAGCTACATCCTTAGCCTTGATTCATTCCCATTGAGAATTTTATGTCCTTAGATTAACAAAGACCTTTTATAATGGGCCATCTGCTAGGGATACGTCTATCTTAGAAAACGTGTTGTTAAGTATTTTCATTTAAGAATAGATTACCCTCATTTAAACTTGATGCACAGATCTTTAAGTAAAAGAAAAAGAAGTGGTTAAATGAGATTCTTGTAGACTGAACCACTATACAAAGATATGCTCTTACCAACTCCAGGACTGAACACCATGATAGTAATAGTGCAAAATCCACTGGATTGCTTGAACATAACATACAGCTTGATCAGCCAGAAAGTCACTGAAAATAGAAAGGAATATTTTCATTACAACATTGCCTTTTGAAGTTAGGCCGGTGTCTTTAGAGCATATCTAGCTATGAATTAGCTAAAAATTATATAATATCTGAAAATTATAATCAGAAAAACACAATATTTCAAAATTCCATCTCCTCACATGAAAGGCTTGCCTTATAGTTTTCCTAAATCAAGTATGAATAGGGTTAAGCCTGTTGTCCCTTTTTTTTTTTCCCTCTTTTTTCTTTTTGTGGTACTGGGAATTGAACTCAAGAGTATTTTACCACTCAGCTCCATCCATATATTTTTATTAATTGTGAAACAGGATCTTGCTAAATTGTCCTGGGGTTTGAACTTCACTCTGAATCTCCTGCCTCAGCCTCTCCAGTAGCTGGGAATACAGGTGTGTGCCATCGTGCCTGGCCTACTATACGTATTTAACCAGTCAATGTATTATATCTTTGGTTTAAAGTTTGAATATTTAGCCAATGAAGCTTTTTTTTTTTTTTTTGTGGCACCAGGGATTGAACTCACAATGTCGCACCTGTCCAGTGAAGCTTTTTATAAAGTGATGCTAACACTTTCTTAAATAGTGGGGATGGGATGAGAGCCAACCAGGATGTTTTCAGAAGTCTATGCATAGCAGCTAGACTACCTTTTGAAAAGTTCTGTATCTACTCAACAGGATTTCCTTTCTGTCCTTCCTTTGTCAAAATCCCAATGCCATTACTTAAGGTTGGGTAAAATAAATCTTCAAATCACCATAACTAAATGAAACAAAATGAGCTCCAACCTACAGCCAAAAGTAGTCTCTTAGAAACGCCTTGTCTCCATATTCCTGGGTGGGTGTGACTTTAAACATGAAATTTATTACTTTATTATACAACAAGAGTTTCCATATTACTGGAAACATAGACATTGAAGAAAAGTATATTTTAGCACCTTATATCAATCACTTTTCATTTTGGCAAGTGTTGTTTCCGAAAAGCTCCTTTTATCACCTAATAGCAATTACTATTCATTTGGTATGCTTCTTTTCAGTCATTTTTTAAAAATTTAATTTAATTTAATTTTTTTAGATGGGGCCTCTCTATGTTGCCTAGGCTAATCCTGAACTTCTGGGCTCAAGCTATCTTTCTACTATTCTACCTTAGCCTTGTGAATAGCAGGTGCATACTATCACATTGGTTTCGGTCTTTTGTCTATATTCAGATTGGGGGTTTTGCCAAAGTGTTAATTAGAGTATACTACAGAAAAGTATGATTTTTATGTTCTGCGTTTATTTTTTATTTTTTGGGACAGGGTCTCACTATGTAGTACAGGCTGGCCTTAAACTCAATATGTAGTCCAAGCTAGCCTCGAACTTGCAGTGATCCTCCTACCTCAGCCTCCCATGTGCTGGGATTGCAGGCATGTACTACTATGTCTGGCTGTCTTGCCTTTAAAATTTGTGTAAGTATCTTTCCAAACTGTTATAAACTTTCTGTAATTTCCAGTTTAGCAGTTTTACAGATTTTGCAAAAGATGTGTAGATGACAGAGATGGTAACAGTGATCACGAAGCAGAGGATGGTTGGGATGAATTCACTTATCAGACATTTAGACTATTTCTACTTTTTAACTATTTTAAATAACTTTGTAATGAACATCCTTGTATATAAGGACAAATTTTCTATTTGGCAATGTTTATCACAGGAACATAATGTGTCAGATTAATATCACCTTTTCCAAAACTACACCATACTAGTTGAAATCTATAATATTATAATTTATGAAACCAAAAAAATTCTCTTTCTGTTTTGCAAAAATTATGCTGTTTTCTAAGGAACTACAAAATCTAACTTTTCCCACTTTTTAAAGTAAAAAGACTGGCAAAAACATACTCAGATACTACATCAACCCCCATCTTCGTCATGTAGTATGTTCTTTTGTATTGTCTAAACTCAGTTTCAAATAGGTCATCATCTTCAGTTTCATCTTCTAAATTGCCTAGGGAAAAAAGCCAAAAAGATAGTGACAATCACAAATATACTGTTTTCCACTCAGTAGTTTGATAAATACATATATCAAATTTAGTGCCTATAAACTAAGATAGGAATCTGTCCCCTTCAGTATTACATTAGTACTAATAAAGAAAAAGTGTAACAACTATCCTGTCAAAGTAGTAACATATTAAAATAGTTTGTACTTACCTTTAGAAACTACCATTTCACCTTCACTTTTGTCTAAAGCAGCCCAACATAAAGAATTTTCCTGGCCCTATAAAAATTATAAAATGTTATAAAATGAATGATAAGGTAGAACTTAGAATTCAGGGCATTCAAAGATATTTAACAAGTGATTTATACCAATATAAATGAAAAATACATTTAATTATTTACACCAATATAAATGAAAAATACATTTAATTATGTGTTCCAAGAATATACTTCAAGAGTATCTCATTTACTTAGAAAAAAGTATATAATCAATATCAAATTCTTCATACCCTGCCCATCTGGTTTCTGTCCATTGTGATCTTCTTTCTCTTAGTTTTCTGATTGCCTAGCTATGACAAGTAACTCAGTTCTTACTACTCCCTAATCTCCATTTCCTTTTCTTCATCCAACTTCAGTTGACCTCTACCAATTTCATGTGCCCCAGGGCCTTTCCTGCACAATGTCTCCTATATTAGCCATATGTGTCAGGAAGACTGGTGACATTTAACAACCGAGCTGAGGGAGGGGGAGTCCAGTAAACTGATATATAAATTTTATGCATACAGGTCCTCAAAAAGTTACAAAGCTCATTTCCTTAGGAGAAAAAAAAAGAAGAAAAAAAAAAAAAACAGAAACTAATGAAATACAGACTGATTGCTGCTAAATTCCAACAGAAGAGCAAAGTAACTGGAAAGACAATGTTAGAGAAAACCTGGGTAGTTGCCCTTCCTCAAGGAAGCTTTACTAGGTTTGAAACTAAATAGAATCAATTAGTACAGTAAAGAGTATAGAAAACTTATCAGGATCCCTTAATTATTGGTAGGCTGAAGAAATTTTCAGAGGTTTCTGAAGCTAAAATAAAAACATTCTTTACAGCTTATTAGAAATATTTCATAGAATGCTAATACATTCTAAATGACTCTACCATTAATGCGTTAAGCAAATAACATTTACTAGATAATGTATCACTAATTACTCTTAATCTAGCCTATTGCTTTTTTTTGTATAAAAACATTTCTATATAAAATTCATTGTTCTAGTTAATGTCTCATACCATTAAATGCTATAAATACACACATTTAAACAAACCAATGCTTTCGTCCATTGTTTTTACTTTTATTTATTTATTTTTTTTGTGGCACCGGGGATTGAACTCACAACCTCCTGCCAGGCAGGTGCTTAAGCCACTGAGCCAAACTCCTGGCCCTAGTTTTTTGAGACAGGGTCGCACTATGTAGCTCAGGTCGGCCTTCCGCTCGCGTTGTAGCCCAAGCCGGCCTCGAACTCACAATACTCCTCCTACCTCAGCCTCCGGAGTGCTGGGATTAAAGGCATGTGCCACCACAACCGGCTTGTTTTTAAATACAATGGTTTAAATGGTCATTTTTATAAAGTAATTTTCTGTGCTGCTACATTTAGAAATGTTTCCTATACTTATTAATAGGATGGAAAAGCAAAGAAAACAATGTTCTTCTTTAAGAATAAAAATAAGAAATTAATTTTTAAGGATCAGATCTGAATAATAGACTCTTAGTAGAGCAAAAAGAAACCCAAGCAATTTTTAGATCCCTATAGAAAAGAAGAAATGAAAATGAAACAAGGTAATCCCAAAATCAAAAGAAGGAAAATGAGAAACAAGGAATATCAGTTTTACCTTTACAGGTAAAAAAATGAAAGCACATCTAAAAAAATGGACACCTTTGATTTTTTCTTTTCCTTGTAGTTCTTGGCTTCTTCTGCTGCCATACCTGCTGCTTCATTGAGATACTTGTTACCAACTTTGCTTTCAAACCACTTTAGGTCCACAAAAACTTCACTGAAGTGATCCCGATCAAACTGTACAAAAACAATCCATTTAAAAATGACTTAAGTATATCTGGAAGAAATCAAATTTTTAGCAGTGACTATTTCTGAGGCAGAGGAAATCGGAGACTTACTTTTTTATACACACAAGGACCTCATCTTTTACTCAGAAACTTAAACATAAAAAGCAAATAAAAATATAATTCATTTAGGTAAAGGTATACAGAATAAGTAGGTGGAATCAAATTATGAAATTTTTTTGACACTATTTAATTAGTTACTGACCATTTATATCTACCTGAGAAAAGTAAACCAAAAACTATGGTTACTTACATCAGATAGTTTCACAAGGTATTTCTCAAATCGAGGTAAATTGAGAAGCCCACTTTCATTAATATAACCTACAAAAAGCAAAACCCAACTTTTTACTAAAAGCTGACATTATGTTTTCTAAACAAGTCTACCAAAGTCTTTCCATAAACTGTTGAGTGTTAATACTGTACTAATCAAGAAAAACCCAGGCTGAGGCTATAATATAAACCACACCTAGTTTCTAAGATCCTTATGTCACTATAGTATATAGTATGTACATTCTGAAGCAAAATAAAAGAAATTCTAGGTTCACATTTCCAACAATATTTGGTAAAAATTAAACTATGTTCTAGAATCTATCCAGATCATCTAATTTAATAAGTTAACTTAAGAAAAACACTAATGTCCTGATGTTTCATGTGGTCTCAATGTTGCTTGTTAGTTTTCCATTTTAATTGAAATCTTTTTCTTCATATTAAACAATATGATATATATCCATTCACAACAACTAAATTTCTATGCTTAAATATGAAAGGAGTTAAGTGTAATCGACAAGTTCTAGTTTTCTTCAGGGAATTAGCAGTGAAGATTACTTACTACCAGTAAGTGAGGGTGCTTAACTCTGGTCACTTATTTTCCTTGGGAGTCACTGAAAATGACATCAATGTTTGGCAGGTTAAATTGAAAGAAACCCCCAATGTTCACCTACTTTAGCTGTGCCTGTAATAATCTAGTAAAGTGAGTGACATATTTAGGGTAAATCAGTACTAAATTCAAGTACCCTCAAATACATACTAAAGTTTTCTTACCCCCAAGTTCAGGCAGGATGGTAATATATGTTCCATAAAGCAGAGGCAGTGCATCATGATTAATATGTAAGTGAGGTAGATGAGGGATAAAATCATTGCCAACAAGAAATCCCATCAAAATCCAATCATCTATAATTCTTTCAATATCATATTTAAATGTGATCTTTTCCTGTGGCAAAATGGAGAAACAGTGAAATCCTGTGGAGATTTCTGCATACAAAACCTTGGTCCATGGCCATATTAGTACTTACTTTTAATACTGAAAACTCATAGTCAATATACTCTCTCATTAATGACAAATGTAGGAGGTGAAATGTGGTTTCTTCTGGTGCACACACCCTGTAATTAATCAGATGATCAAAATGGAGTGAATTATATTTTCAAGGTCATTAGGAGATAATTAAGTCTTGTAATTAAAGCATGTAATTCATATGAAAATTGCAACATAATATAAGAATAAAAATACAATTATAGTAGATGAAACATGGTAAATTCATAAGAATTGGTTTATATCATGTTTTCTGGCCGAGGATTCTCAGAATTCAGAAGCCCTAAATAAAATAAAAGAAATGTAAGAATCCAGTGGGATCTGGTGAACTTAAGGCTGGCCATTAGCAGAAAGCACACAGACGAATGAGTACATATTTTTATATTTATTGCAGATTAGTTCAAGGCCACAGTGGTGATACAATATTACTTGCTTGTCTTATCTGGATTGTACAAGGTTCTACATTCTTGATTAATAGTCTATGCTCAGGGTTTAACTATAAGTAAAATTTAAGGGGACAAAGCATATTAAACAGATCATACACCATTCATAAAGGAGATTTATCCCAAGAATGCAAATGTAGTCCAACATAAGAAAATTAATTTGGGGATGACAATGTGCAAGGAATATACCATTGTTGCCCCCAATTGATGAGTTTTGAAATTTTGTTAGTTGTTTTTTTTTCTTTTGTTCTTTTTTACTTTTGTCCTTGAAATATAATGGATTTGGAAAAAAAGAAAAAAAATTAATCAATGTGATATACCACATTAATAGAATGAAGGAAGAAAAATAACACATGGCCATTTTGCAGAAAAAGCATCTAACAATATTCGTCACTGATAAAAATATCTGGCAAACTATGGTTAAGTGAGGGTTAATTTCCTTAATATGATAAAGGGTATTTATAAAAATCCATTGTTTGCTGGGAATTTAGCTCAGCAGTTCACGCGCTTGCTTGGTAAACGCAAGGTCATGAGTTTGACCCCCAATACCAAAAAAAAAAAAAAAAAAAAAAAAAAAAAAAAAAAAATTCCATACTTTATGTTCAATAGTAAGAGTGGAAGTTTTCTTTCTAAGATCAGGAAGCAGATAAGGATGCCTACTTCATCACAGCTCTGCAAAACACTACTGCTAGCAGGGCACAGCAGTGTACACCTGTAACCCCAGCTACTCTTGATCCTGAGGAAGGAGGACTGTGACTCCAAGGATAGTCTTGGCTACATAGTGAGATGGGGGCTCTCAAAAAAAAACAACCAAAAAGGGATGGAGTGAGACTGGAACTCAGCTGTAGAGCACTTGCCTAGCATTGCCCTGGTTTTGATCCTAGCAGTACAAAAGAGCAAAACCAAAACAAAAATACTGCAGCTATTCAACACTATTCTCAAAGACCTAGCAGAAGATTTAGGCAGAAAAACAAACAAACAAACAACAAAAAAGAAATTGAAATGGAAGAAGTAAAACTACAGATGTCATGATTCATTATATGGAAACTTTTATACAATAAAAGTTATAAAGGCTAAAAAACTAGTTCAGTCCATCTACGGGGTATATGGTCAACATTGAAAAATCAGTTGTATTTCTATATATCATCAATGAATAATCCAAAAAGAAAGGAAGAAAACACTTCTACTTACAAACTTAACCAAGGAGGTAAGATTTGTACATGGAAAATTACAAAATGTTGTAGCAAGAAAAGGAGATGCTATAATGGAAAGACACCTTGTGTTCATGGACTGGAAGGCTTAAGATCAAGATGCCCAAAGGGATCTACAAATTTAATATAATTTCTATCAAAATCCCAATGATATTTTTCACAAAAATAAAGAAATCTATCCTAAAAATCATTATGCAATTTCAGGAGATCCCAAATAGACAAAACAATCTTGGGAGAAAAAAAATGGGAGGTCGCATTTTTCCTGATTTCAACACTTAGTACAAAGCTACATTAATCAAAACACTGGTACTGGCATGACCACAGGCTATACATAGATCAGGGATGGTGAACATTTTGGAGCTTTCAATGATACAAAGAGCCCACTGTGGCATGTGTGCCACAGGTTGACCATTATTGCTACACATCAATGGAACACAATGCTGAGCAGAAGAAATAAAACCTTGTATTTTGATCAAATGATTTCCAACTAGGGTACCAAGTTTTTTGTTTTGGTTTGGTTTGGTTTTTGAGATACTGCCTCACTATGTAATTCAGGTTATTGTTCAACTCAGTAGGCAGCCCAGACTGGCCTCGAACTCACTGTAATCTTCCTGTCTCCTCGAGTGCTGGGATTACGGGCATGTACCACCATGCTCAATTAATGGGAAAAGTCTTTTCAATAAATAGTTCTGAGAAAACTGAATATCCACATTCAAAAGAATGGAGTTGGACTCTTATCTTATACCAGATATAAAAATTAACTCAAAATAGATCAAAGACCTAAATATAAAAATTAAAACTATAAAATCCAGCGTTTGGGATGTAGCTCAATGGTAGAGTACTTAGCTAGCATCTGAAAACCTCTGGATTTGATCCAGACACTGCAAATAAAACAAAACAAAACCCCAAGAATAAAAATTAAAACTCTTAGAATAAAACATATGAGATATTAGCTTTATAACATTGGATTTGGCAAAGATTTCTTGGATATTACCCTAAAAACACAGATAGCAAAAAAAAAAAAAAAAAAAAAAAAAAAAAAAAAAAAAAAAAAAAAAAAAAAAAAAAAAAAAAAAAAAAAAAAAAAAAAAAAAAAAAAAAAAAAAAAAAAAAAAAAAAAAAAAAAAAAAAAAAAAAAAGAAAGAAAAGAAAGAAAAAGATAAATTGGGATGTATCAAAATTAAATCCAGGCATGGTGGCACATGCCTGTGATACCAGCACTTGAGAGACTGAAGCAGGAGGATTGCTGAGAGTCCAAAGGCAGCCTGGGCTACAAAGTGAGCTTAAGGCCAGCCTGAACTGCATGGTGAAACTCTGTCTCAAAAAGACAAAACAAAACAAAGCACCCACAAAATTAAAAACTTTGTGTAACAAATGCCACTACCAATAAAATGAAAAGGCCATTAGTGAATTGAGAAAAAATATTTACAGACTATACATGCTAAGTTTATTTTTATTTATTTATTTTTTTTAGCACTGGTAAAATTTATTCAAGAAAGTCACAGCGAAGAGTAGGGAAGAGAAGAAACTGGCTCTGCAGTGTAAGCTTGGGTTAAGTAAAATAAGAAAAAGCAAGATAAAAGTGCACCCTAGAGAAAGCAGGACAGGCTACCTTGAGGAAAGTCACCATAGTTAAGAGGCTTAATTTCTGTTCTTTGGGTCAATTTGTATGCTATATGATTTACCTCTGTGTTTTTTTGCCACCGAATCGAACTTCTTCTCTTAAGAGAGAAAAATGTGCTTCGTGACTTGTTAATCCGAGCATAATCTGTGGAAAAATGACTATGAAATATTTCTATTTTCTCACTGCTTATTGTATCAGATACACAAAAGCTATTAGAAATATTTCTGTACAGAGCAGTAATTAGTACACTAAATATATAAATACAAAAATACAATTCATTTGTAGAATATAAATGTGATAAAGTAAATGTACTTTTCTAGGAAAAACATGTTCAACTTTTGGGCCCATTACCTTTATAATTGCCATTCTGTCCCTTCTTACCATACCTCTTTCCTCTATAATCCCCCAAATTTTCTTAATTAAACAAATGTTTTCAATTAACTTTCAGTTAATTTTCTAATAAAGTATCCTAATTCCCAAAATTAGCTCAGAAGTCTAGTGATACGTATCAGTAAGACACAATATATATTATTTACTTTGTTTCAATACTGATTCCAACAGTGAAAATAAAGAAAAAGAACAAAGAAACATTTACAGTCCAATCAAAGAGAGCACAATATGAACTAGTTACTTATATATTAAGCATGATTGCTAATTTTTGTTTTATGTAAAATAACGTTACTGTGTTTAAATATTTTATTTTAGCTGGGCATGGTGGCACATGTAATCCCAGCACTTGGGAGGCTGAGGCAAGAGGATTGTTGCTAGTTCAAGGCCAGACTGACTACATAGCAAGACCCTATCTCAAAAAAAAATTTTTTTTTAATTAAAAAAACCTGCTTTAGTGAAAGTTACGCAAAAATGTACAGATTAAATGATACAATGCTTGGAATTTATCTTAATAACCCAGAGTGGTACTGTTAGGAATTAAACCAAAAGAGCCATGAGCTATATTCACAGTCTTTTAAAAACATTTAGATAGCTCCTGTCCAGGCTGACTTTGAGCTTTCAATCCTCCTGCCTCAACCTCCTGCACAAAGGCAGAATAGGTGTGCTTGATACATGGTTTATTTTGTTTAGCTTGACAATTTCCATAATAAAAAGTTAAACATAACGTTTAGTAAAGGCACTTGAGTTTTAGAGTTGTCTGATAAGGAGGCACTGTAAGTCATGGGCCTGAACGTAGAAAAAGGTTCCCTTTCATGACTTCAGAAGAATACTTCAAGTGGCAGGGAGAGTCACATTTGTAAAATATAGAGACCAGTTGACTAAAGACAGCAAAAAACAAAAACAAAAACCCTCATTTCCCAACTATTTCTGAACTTACGTAAGGGTAAAAGTAGCAACGATTATTTTGTCTTCTATATTTGTTGCCATAGGCAGTAAGATTCCTGCATAAAATTAAGTGTCTTAGATATTTACTTATAATGGCATAATCTTATATAACAATAAATATTATACCTACCAAGTCAGCATCTAAACCATAAAGACAGTGTCTGGTGTTTGGATCATGATCTGGCTTTGCTTTTTCCGATCTGATAAATTCCATGATTTTATGTTCTCCTTCTCCGGGAGTCTAAATATAATGTTTTTAAAAAGCGTGGTAATATGCTATGCTTTAGAATATTAAATACATTTTAAAAAATTTCTTTATAATAAAAAAGATGATAACCTCATGGCCTGAGAAGTAGATGGTAACTCCTTGCCATGACTTGTCTGTGGAAATTTTCATATTTACAAAATACTTCAGATGTTCATGTAACCTGGCCATGAATTCAGTCCCTATAAACAAAAAGGTTTTAAACAGTTAATCTTTAAAAGACATAAAAACAATCAGTTCCCAGTGATAATATAATAATCAGATCTGGATGTCCAAGAAGTCAGTAGGTACAGATAGGCTCCCCCAAAAAAGGTTAAAAGTGCTCTTGCTTATCCTGAAAGCAAGAAATATTGTACCATTCTCTAGCATTTTAAATATCCTGTTTCAAATGCCATTAGTTATCCTGAAAGAAAGTGTCACAAAGGAAAAGTCAAGGAATTTTACTGTTGTCTAACAACTGTGCTTTAAGTATTTCTATATAATTAAAGGGTGAAGTTTAGACTCTAATGAACCTCAATCTTCTGGTTCTTTTGCTGGACTCTGCAGTAATTTCAAAAGACAAGCAGCTTCAATTAGATTGCCAATAATTATAATGACAACAATACCTATTACTATTATTAATCTGAAAATTATTATTAATTTGGAAATTCAGTCCACAATGATTTTGTTTTAGGAAAATCCCATATGATAATAATCAAAGGCAATACAGTCTTAAGACTATAATCAGGATAAAATTGATTATTAAATTGAGTAATGTGTATCTAAGGTACTGAGCAAAAGAGAAATTACTACTGGTAGTAAAGAATTCATGAGAAAGTTGTATTTTAAGATGTTCATTCAAAGTAAAGGAATACAATGATGGTAGACAAAGCTGAAGAGTATAGAGTATACAGCTGTATATACAATTAAATTAATATGTTCTCTCTGGCTTGAACCACTGATGATATTTGTATGACTGTCCAATCAAGTAACTTGTATCATCAGTGGTACATGCATGACTGCCCCAGCCGTCAGTTTGTATCACTGGTGGTAGAACTGGGACAGTTATATGCATGTACCACCAGCGGTTCAAGTTACCTGGCAGTAAGATATATGAATTGTGGCCCTGTCATGAACCTGTTAAACATATTACTGATATATGTATAGTAATTAATTTTCTTAAAGTCATAGAAATCCTAGCTGCTGTTGAGAGGTGGAGTAGGACAATGGGTTTCTTATCCTGAAATCACAAGTAAGCTATATGAAATTACAACCTCATTGAGATTGTTTCATACCAAGAAATGGTAGGAGTCAAACTGAAAGATCTTTTAAGTCCCAGGTCTGGAATTCTGTGTACCTGGCGAGTTCTGACCATACCTGCTCTTATTAACATTTGAAAATCCTACAGTAGGACTTTATGGGACACTTATGATCAGTCTGTTCAAACTATCTCATAATCAGATACAAAAGGGAAAATACAGTAAATGGAACCCCAAGGCCCAATAGAATCTAGTAAATATAACACATTTATACATTTGAAACAATAAATTTTCAAATTACATTTTAATTCTTTCATAAATTTTCTCTCAGTGACTTTACCTGGAGTAATACAGTTGGAATCAAACCTGGCCTCTGTAGGAAGAGTTTCTCCCTTTTCAATGGCCTTTTTTATTTTGTCTTCTGCCTCTTTGGCTGACCTTACAGTTAAAGAAAACAAAACAAACAAAACTTAAACTTTCTGAAAACAAAAGTAATAACCTTTACATAAACTGCTATTTAGATCTTCAGTTAAATATTAATCCATCAATTTTAAAGTTCAAGAATATTTAAGTTTTGAAATAATGTAACTGATAAAGGTGAGCCTCAGAATCCTTTGTTTTTATAAAACAATTGAATTTTTCATATAAGGACTAGAGAAATTGGATATCAAGGCAGTAAAAAATGCACAAAACATTGTAAGCACTTTCAGAGTAATTCATATCAGAAATAGATGTCAAATTCAAGCTACAAACAAGGTTAAGACCTCTGTATAGGGCCAAGGAAATAGTTCAGTGGCACAGCACCTACCTGGCAAGCGTAAGGTCCCGAGTTTGAGTTCCAGTATCCCCTCTGTATAGCTTTAAACATTACATATATGTGTGTATATAAATATATATATATATATATATATATATATATATATAATTTAATGATCCTTATCATTTTAAATGTTTCCAAGATCTCTAAGAATATTATATAAAACAATTATATATTTTTGTATTTCTTCCTACTTGACTGGTAAAAAATTATGAGTAGGAGATATTCCCATTTCTGGGGGAATTTAAACAGAAAATAAACATGACCAGAAGATATGCCGTGTTATGTTATTTGTCTTTGAAGGTTTTACCTAAAACGCCTCCCACGCTGCTGATTCATTTTTGCTCGAGGAGCCACACCATCAACAGCCATAAAGAACACTTTCCTAGGTTTAATAATGCGAAACAACACTTCCAAGTAGTGAAAAATGTCAGTAAAGATTTTGTCATCTGAAATTCTGAAGTGGACATCATCATCATTAGGATGAGAGCACTGATGTATAATTCCATTCATATCCAAGTACAAGTTGTCAAATTCAGGAATCTGGAAGACAAAGACACAGCTCAAGATCATTAATCACAACAATGGATTAACTTCTGTGGAAAGTGATTATCCAAAGGTAAAAAACAGAACGTTAGTTTTTCTGATTATTTAAAAAAATAGAATGAACAATCACAGTCGAATAAAGACAGTAAAGAAAAATACGCAGAATTGGTAATATGAAGACATATTATATAGTTACATAATGTTCCAATAGCTTGAACAAATTTACTGCCAGGAAACGATCTATCTGTACAAAATAGGATACCACAGAAAAACACCAAATAAAGTGTTTGGTTCATTTGGTACTCAAAATAACAGTTTCCTTCCCTTCTTCTACTAGGTAATAACTTCTTAAAGCCTCAATTTCCTCTATAAATGGGTAACATAATGCCCATTTATACCAAAGTGCTGTGTGTACATGGCTTATTACAAGGTTCATTCAATTATTTTTTTTTTTTTTTGTCTTTTTGAGACAGGGTGTCACTATACAGTTCAGGCTGGCCTTGAGCTCATTTTGTATCACAGGCTGGTCTTGAATTTGTAATGACCCTCCTGCCTCAGCCTCCCAAGTGCTAAGATTACAGGCAGGTGCCACCACACTCGGCTATAAGGTTTATTTTTTACTTTATTTACTTATTTATTTAGTCTTCTTGAGACAGGGTTCACTATGCAGTTTGGGCCGGTCTTGAACTCACTTTGTAGCCCATGTTGGCCTTGAACTCACAAGAGATTCTCCTGCCTCCACCTCCCGAGTACTGGGATTACAGATGTGTGCCACCACATCTGGCTCTATTATAAGGTTTTAAAAATGACTTATAGCCTTATTATATATTTGGTTTCACTATCACAGTTACTTGATTAGGTTACATTATATTTTTGCTACATTATTTCTCAAAACCTTATATTATGCCAAGAATGTTAGCGTATGTTAAATGTTTTATGTGAAATTTGGATTAATTTCTAAACTTTGACTAGCAGGCATCTACTTTTATAAAAAAAAAAATGGCTCTGGCTCTCATTTACTTTTTTTTTTTTTTTTTTTTTTGCGGCACCGGGGATTGAACTCAGTCTTGCGCCTGCCAGGGCAGGCGCTTAAGCCACTGAGCCAAACTCCCGGCCCTCATTTACTTTTTTTCTATTTAAATATTTGTGAGGAAGTAAGGGGAACACTAGCAAAACAAGTATACACAAAGAGGGACCTGGAATGGAATGGGTACTATTTATGTATCGTAGTCAAAGAATTTTAGAGGAGAGTCTGCTTCACATGTCAAAGAAAATTACTAGCTAGGCATGGTGTAGAACATGTCTGTAATCCCAGCACTTGGGAGGCTGAGGGAGAAAGATTCCAAGTTCAAGTCCATCCTGTATTACATAGCAAGATCTTATCTAAACAAAACAAAAAAACAAAATAAACTTTGACTTTTTAAAAACAAAAGCAGAATGAGTAATCCTTGTATAAGCATAATGAAAATCACTTCTGACACAGAGATTCAATTTTAAAAATGTACAAGTAACAATACAAGGGGTAGTTGAAAAATAGTCAATGTCTATATTTAAAAATCTTAGTACAGTAAAAATCTTAGTACTGTTAAGAATGATGGAATAAGTGTGTTAAAAATGATGAGGAGGGGCCAGGGATATAGTTCAGCAGCATAAGCTCCTGCCTAGCAAGCACAAGGTCTTGAGTTCAACTTCTGGTACCTGTCCCCCCCCACAAAAAATGATGCAAAATATTCTGGGCATTCTGTTGGGTATTAATGACAATGTGTCTTGCAAAAGTTTTTTAAAACTTAAACGTTCACCATATTGTTTGAACATCCCTTGTTGATCAAACTGTTATGGCCAAATCTGAAAAAAAAAAAATATGGTGTGTCCTCATCTACCTCATTCACTGGATCTAGCATCGTGAGACTTCTGGCTCTTCCCCAAACTCAAAATGATCATGAAAAGTAAGGTTTTGAATTGATTCAGGATGCAGAAGTAGCATAATTAATAACACTCATGAAGGAGGACTCTCAGTTTTACAAACTAATAAGAAAGATAGTAAACGAGATCTGAAACGAGGGATATTACTTTGAGGAGGATTTATGGCAATGTGTCTTTTACTATAATAGTTTAAATTTTAAAACTAACTAGTTTTTTTTTTTCTTTTTCCCTAACTAGTTTTCTTATGGCAATTTCTCAAAAAACTACAACTAAAAATTACATGTGACCCGGCTATTCCTCTCCTGGGTATCTTCCTGGAATAATAGACATCATATTATAGTGACACATATATACCCGTTTCTGGCAGCATAATTCATAATAACTATATCCTGGGAGCAGTCTATACGTGCATCAACAGATGAGTGAATAAAAAAAGTGTGGTATTTATACACAAGGGAGTACGACTCTGCCACAAAGAAAAACTTGAGTCCTTTGTAGGAAAATGGATGCACGTTGAGACCATAATGTTAAGTGAAATAAATCAGAAACATGAGCTTATATATGGCATGGTTTCTCTTGAGAAATCCAAATTATAAATAAAAAGCAAAATACAGGATAGATAATAGGAAGTAGGGAGATAGATCTTTTTTGAAATGGGAAGATGCTCAACAGGTTGAGGGAGGGGGAAGAAGGAGATGGAGTGGTAAAGAAGAGTAAAGAGGTAGGGATGAAAAATAAATTAACATGTACACGTACCAACACCACACAAGGAATGTAAACATGTACTGCAAACATGTACTAATGAAAAAAAAACCCAAAAACATTTCATTACTTTCTAACTGCACCTCGTACATTTTCCTGCTTTTGAAAAAAATGGTATGCCTTTTAGTAGTGAGGGTGAATACTTTCAGCCTTTGAATCAGTGAACACTGCAAAAACATTTATAAAATCATCACATATATAGTATTGTAGTAATAATCAGGCAAAAAATTTTTAATATTTTTATTGACTAACAAACAGGCTCGACTGAAATGATACCTGTGCTCATGAGATTTTTAAAGATTCACGATTTACATTCAAGATTTAAAGCTTGTTTGAAGAAATGCAAAAACCTCAATGAAAATCTTGAAGTATTTTTGGAAGGCAGTACTTTACAAAAAGATTCCTAAGTTTCTCTAAGACAGTGATGGTGAATTTTTTAGAGCTTTCCATGATACAAACAGCCCACTGGAGTGCGTGTGCCATAGGTTCACCACCACTGCCCTACGAGAATAAGTATGCAGTAATAGCCAAGAAGAATAATGAAGAAAACGTGTCCTGATAAATTAAAAGTAATAAAACAGTTTGAAGCAAATAGTCCAAGAGTATATAGAAATTTACTATGTAAGAACTATTTCAAATCAAAGAAAGGAAAGGATGGGGTACTTAGCTATTTGGGAACAAAATGAAATGTATCTGACCTCATACAAAATTGCAGAAGAGACAGGAATGGTGGTATATACTCAAGTAATCCTAGCTACTTAGAAAGCTGAGGCAGGATTTCTTGAGCTTAGGAGTTGAAGGTCAGCTGAGGTAACACAGCGAGATCCCATCTTAAACAACAACACAATTGAGGATATATATATATGGGGTTGTTATATATACATGTAAGACCAGGTGTGGTGGTGTACATTTATAATCCCAGAACTCAGGAGGCTGAAACAGGAGGACTGCTGTGAGTTCAAGGCCAGCCAGGGCTACATTTTGAGTTCAAGGTCCAGGTTGCACTACAAAATAAGACTCTTTTCTGGAAAAAACAAACACACACATATACTAAGAACCAAAACCACACATATACATACATACTCACACACAAAAAGTATTTTGATAGTTTTAGGATGAGAAAAGCCCAAAATCATAAAGCAAAAAGATAGTTGATTGGCAAACTAAAAAAATGCATTGTTTTAAATCAGTATGGTTAAAAATGTACCATAACCAAATTCAATTGAAAATGAAAGGTGGGCTGCTGTCAGAGTGGGGACAACCAGACCCAAGCCTCTCTCCATGAGTCAGTGACATTCACGAACTGTGGAGGGAGACAACCAGGCCTCACTAGGAGACAATCTCCACTTGGAAACCACATCCTTTACATTGTTTTGCTGGGTTGGGTTTTATTCTCTTTTGTTTTGTTAGATTATGTTAAACCTGATGGCATGAGCAGCTACTTGAAAGCTAGCAAGACATATTATAGTAGCCACTTTGGATTTACTATTGGCTTGTTTTGAAGTCCTTTATTGCATTCATTGTTTTGTTTTTATTGTTTCTACTCTGTTCTATTTTTTACTATGTCCGAAGGTATCCGCAGCTATTTTGAAGACAACAAAAGGTATTATGGTAACTATTGTTGATTTTGTAAGGTTTTTAAGTCCTGTATCACTTATACTGTTTTATTTTGATTGGTTTTTATTGTTTCATTTTCCTTGGTTTTATCCTCTTTAAAATAAAAAATAAAAAAATAAAAAAGAAAGAAAACGACAAAATCCAAGGAAGTGTTTGTAAATCAGGACAGTCAACCTTTCTAATACATATAAAAACCTTTCGTAAATTCAACAAGATGGCAGAACAGTAAACAGCAGGGTAAGCAGCCTCCCTGAAAGACACCGTCCAGATGCTGGAATATAGCGACATGGGGAAGACAAAAAGGAGGGAGGCAGGTCCTCTGGACCCAGGAAGAATTTAAAGTGACAATTGAACCCCACAGAAAGAGTGGAAAGAGGCATTTAGACAAGGAGGGTGGTGGCTGGCGGCGCCTATGCCTGAAGCCAGACCCGCTCAGTGAAAGAAATTGCTGCGACCTGGGGATGCACAGTCCGAGAGCTGCGGCTGCGGCAGACGGCAACCCTGGAGTCCTCAGCCCAGCGAGACGGCGTCGGAGGTCAGCGGCAGTGGACGGGGGAGCAGACCTGGAGAACTGCGAGTGAGGAGGTCCTCACCCTCCCGCGTGAGGGGGAAATTGGCAGGGAGACATCTTGGAGTGGGGCTGGGGACTCCTTGCTGGGCGTGGACCCGTGGAGTTTGCTCAGGCGAGCCCTGTCCCTGCGAGCATATTGGGGGGCCACCTCGGAGGGTCCCTGCGGGTGACAGGCTTGGTCTGGAGATGGCGGCTCTGCGTGCGCTCCAGGGGTGTTGTGGAGAGTCTGCGGGTGACCAGCCCACTAGCCCAGGTTCGCAGGTGGCCGCTGGCCCCTGCGCGCACCCCATCAGCCATCACGGAGCCAAGGCAGGCTGGGGAAAGGCAGTGGATAGCGCTGAAACAGCGCCCCCAGTGGCAACCATTAGGTATCCATAGTCGGCACCAGCTGGAGGAACCTGTCTCACTTCCGAGAGGTTGCGGCCAAAGCAGGGAGTGCCTGGATCCCCAGTACCAATTCGTACAGGGGAACCCAGGAATATGCCAAGACAAAGAAGAAGAGGGCAGTCCAGTTCAAGCAGAACAAGCCCAGGAGATGCAAACACAGAGGAGATGGGGAGTCCCACAACTGAAGTTTGTGAGGTGATGGCAACTGAAGTAAAGAAACAACTTCAAGAGGCTATAAAAGAAATTAGAACAGAGATACTAACTCAACTAAAAGAAGAAATGAAAAACATAATAAAAGAACTGCTAGGCAACACTAAAGGAGACATAGGTGAAAAAATGGAGCATAAGAAAACGAGGGCAACCTGGAATGAACAATACAAAAAAGATTTAGAACACATGAAACAGATTCAAAGAGAGTACCAGGAATTCAAAAAATCCAATGAAAGCTGGCAAAACCACCTGAAGGAAACTAAAGATAGACTTTAAACCTTGAAGACAGGTTCACAGCCTGTGATCGCAAAAGGAAAGATCTCTTTAAAATAACAAGAAACCTGGAAGTAACAATACAGCGGCTGCAAGACAACCCAAAGAAACATAACTTGTGAATAAAAGGTGTGAGTGAAAAAGCAGGGGTCAATACAAATCAAATTAAAAGCCTATTTACAGAAATAATTTCAGAAAACTTTCCAAGCATGGGAACAGGAAGTGACTTTCAAATAAGTAGAGCATATAGAACTCCAGCTAAACATAACCAAAATATACCCATACCCAGACATATAGTAATCAAGATCCCAGAAATTCAACACAAAAACAGAATATTAAAAGCTATTAGAGAAAAAAAACAGATCACCTATAAAGGAAAACCCATCAGAATCACAACAGATTTCTTGACACAAACCATCAGGTCCAGAAGAGTGTGAAGTATTTCAAGCCCTGAAAGAAAACAACTTCCAGCTGGGCGTGGTGGCGCACGCCTTTAATCCCAGCACTCGGGAGGCTGAGGTAGGAGGAGCGTTGTGAGTTCGAGGCCAGCTTGGGCTACAACACGAGCACAAGGCTGGCCTGAGCTGCACAGTGCAACCCTGCCTCAAAAAAACCAGGGCCAGGAGTTTGGCTCAGCACCTTACGTGCCTGCCTGACAGGCACGAGGTTGTGAGTTCAATCCCCAGTGCTGCAAAAAAAAAAAAAAAAAAAAAAAAAAAAACAAAAAACAACTTCCAACCCAGATTGATGTACCCTGAAAAACTATCTTTCAAAATCAACTGAGAAACAAGATACTTCACGACAAAGAACAACTAAATGAATTTATGACAACCAAGTCAACCCTACAAAGAATACTGAAGGACATTTTAGAGAGAGAGAAAAAAGTCCACAGCTCCAGAAACAGCAGCAGAAGGATTTCACCGAGTGGGGCAGACAACTGAATAATCCATCATCGGGATTTGAGTCCAGTGATGTCTTCAATGAGCTGTTTAGTTTGATCTCATTCTATCTCGTCCTGTCTAATTTTATTATATAGGATGACATAGACAGCTATTCCAAAGATAACAAAATATATTAGGATAGCTTTTGTTGATATTTGATCACCTTGTTTTGAAATCCTGTATTGCTTTCATTGTTCTGTTTTGAGTGATTTTAACTTATTTTGGTTTGTTTGATTGTATTATAACAGATGATATAGGCAACTGCTTAGAAGATAACATGAGGCATTATAGAAATCAACGTTGTACTACTATGTATTGCTTCCACTGTTTTATCTTTTATTGGTTTTATTCTGTACTATTTTGTTTGATTATATTAGGCCTGATGGTATGGGCCGTTATTTTGAAGATAGCAAGAGGTATTACAAGGGGAAAGGAGGAAAGAAGGAAGGAAAATGGAAAAAGACAGATTTATAAGTGGGTATAGATAAGATGGTCAAAATGACTATATTACTAAATGCATTAACTATTGAGAGAGAACAGTTGATACTCATATGATGAGATCAATTTTACATGTCTACATTCATCAATCTGAGCAACCCCTTTGAGAAGGTAATGATATACAATGTTACAACCACTGTTAAACTCCAATCATCTCATTTTGTAAACCTATAATGTTACAGTATCGGATTCATTGTTGTTGCTTGTTGCTCCCTTTAGCTTTTTGTTTCTCTTTTCTGTGACCATTGTTTTATTTTTTATTGGCTTTATTCTGAACAATTTTGTTTGATTATATTAGGCCTAATGATACGGGCAGTTATTTTAAAGACAACAAGAGGTATTCTAAGGGGATAGGAGGAAAGAAGGAAGGGAAAAGGGAAAAGACATAAATTTATAAATAGGTGTACATAAGATAGTTAAAACAACTATATTACTAAATGCATTAGCTACTGAAAAAGAATAGCTAATACTCATATGATTAGATTAATTTTACATGTCTATATCTGTTAATCTGAACAACCCCTTTGAAGGTAATGATACGCAATATTACAACTACTGTCAAATTCCAACCATCTCACTTTGTAAACCTATAATGTTATCGTATTGGATTTGTTCTTGTTTGTTTGTCTCTTTTGCTTTTTGTTTCTCTTTCCTGTGTCCATTTTCTCTTAAATAAAAAAGCTTTCAAATATAAAAAAGAGCCAATTTTTGAGTAATTACAGTAAATAAAAAATAATTCAAAAAGGAAGAAACATGAAAGTCTAACAAGCATAGGAATAGAAATTCATCACTTAAAAATTTCAAATTGAAATGATACATCTTTTTCTCCATGTTTGCAAGGATTCGTGTTACCTTGCATTGACAATGTTTTGGAGAAATGGAATTTCATGTTATTCAAAACAACAGCTGCATTTACTGTGCACTTATTAGTTCCAAACATTAGGCTAAATATATTCATTCTCTCACTTTATAATTTTAAAGACAAATATTTAGCATCTTCACCTTGGAGAAGAAAGTAATAGAATTACAAAAAAAGAAATGGCATTTACAACCAATAGTTTCAGACAGGGATATAAATTGGTGTAACTAATCTGAAAGTATCTGTTAGGGTTTATACATTGTGTCAACTTGAGAAGTCTAGCAGCTTAATTAAGTAAGGCAGCAGCTCTACATCCTGGGGTGTAGAGCATAAGCATTTACCTGGCCATTGTGTCAATTTGAGAAGGCCAAAAGTTTAGCTGAGAGAGTCAGCAGGGAGCCAGGGGTCTTACTTTGTAAACATCCTCATCCTGTGCAAAGGA